>PITA01015815.1:32215-48884 GCA_004023965.1 Spilogale gracilis
ACCCCCACCCCCACCCCCAGGCAGCCTCTGCCCCACAGGAGAGGACAGAGCAAGGGCTCTCAGCACTGGGGGGAGCGCCCGCAAATAGTCGGTGAAGTCCTTGCTCCCACCCTTAGGGCAGGGCTGCAGACTCTCCACTAGCCTCGCCCGGCCCCCCTGCTGCTCCCGCCTGGCTCCAAGCCCTTCCCTCAGGGCCTTTACCCTGCCCCCCTGGAAAGCAAACAGTGGCACCAAGCAGCCTGAACTCCCACTGGGTGCAGGGAGAGAGGCGGTAACGGGACTCCCAAGCCCAGGCATTAGTATGCACAGCCGGTGTTCTCCGAGAAACTTTACAACAAACCTCGGTCTCTGATGTCCTGTTAATTTTAAAAGCTCTTCTGTTTGTATTACAAAGACAAGCCAGCACAGGAAGAGGTGCCTGCTCCAACAAGAGAAACGTGTTACAAATGATGGGGGGAGCCGTGGCTGGGTTGGCCGCCGCTGGGAAGAGGGACTGCAGACCGGGTAAGAGGCAGCGGCCTGTGATGCGGCTCAGGGCCCCGGGAGCGCCGGTCAGGCCTGCCCCCCCGTGATGCGGCTCAGGGCCCCGGGAGCGCCGGTCAGGCCTGCCCCCCCCCCCGTGATGCGGCTCAGGGCCCCGGGAGCGCCGGTCAGGCCTGCCCGGAAAGCGGACTTACACCTCCGTGTGTATTTAGCAGACCTCCAGCTATGCGGGGCCCTGCAGAGAATAAACACGGACGCCAGCCCCTCCGCAGGCTGGCCAGGGGACAGTGTGGGCACTGGGATTCCGTGGCTCGGGGTTTCGGTCCCTTCTTACTTGTTTCCACTTAAAGGTGTTTAAGCTTTAGGAGTGGGGGGACTCATTCAGGGGCCACAGAAACCTCATTTAAGCCTAAAGAACATTGCCCGGTAGGATCACTGTCCCTTTCAACAAACCAGAAAGCCGGACAGCAGTGAGTGAGATCGCTCGGCATCACGACGTCACTGCCTTGCAGAGCGAACCTGGGGGCCGCCGTGCGCCAGCGCCTCAGCCTGCAGACCCCCGTCCCTCCCCCGCACCAGACAGTCACCGGGTTGTTGGCCAGAAAGCCGCTAAGCCCGGGCGCACACCTCTGGCCCAGGGATGGCGGGGGTCGGCCCCGGGGGGAGCTGGGCTCCTCCAATTCCTCCCCACATCGTGTTCTCTGGGAGTGAGGACCTGGGTATTTCTCTGTCTTCCCAAACTACCTCTGACGTCTCAAAAATGAAACACAGCTCTGCATCCAGGCTTGCGGGGAGCATGGAGGATCACCCCGCAGCACTCACCCCGTCTCTGCCCCAGGGGTGACAAGCGGTCTGGGCTCCACACTTCACGCCTGAGGCAACAGCTGCCGACAACCAGCCACAGAGGCTCGCCTCGCTGGGGCCCGTGGCTGCGGGTCCCAGCTCCCCTTGGCCATGCAAAGCCTCCCTCCGGGCAGCCCCCCACCACGCCGTCACTTAGGCACGCCTGTGTCATCCCTCTCCCCAGCTGTCCCCGGGGTAGGCGGTCAGTTCCACCTGAGGCTGGCCAGGGAGCAAGTCCTATGGGGGCAGCACGGACCACTGTTCAGGCTCCTGGCACTACCCACAGGGCTCCTTTCTTTGCAGAGCTGCTGGGAGGCCCGTGGCTGGCACCAGCTGGACCGTGGCTCGCCCCGAATCAGGCTGTCCATCACTGGGCCCCGCTGTCCCAGCTGCAGCCCCTTCAGACCCCAGGAAGCACGAGGAGCAGCCAGGCCCCTCCAGGATGGGAGGGCAGGGGGCCGCACGCCCCGCTCACCATCACCCTCATGCTCTGGGTCCATAACCCCGGCCGGCACGCCAAGGGCACCCCCTCACCTGGCCTGCCTTCCAGTCTTGTGCTCATTCAGTAGCCACTTCTGCTAACATTTTTAACTGCGATAAATTAGCCCTGAGAGTGGTCAGAGACTCAAGGCCATCTGTGGCTGAGAAAACCGTCCACAGTGAGACCTTCTGTCAACTGACAAGGAACGCTAGCGGGCCACCGTGGCAGGGCCGCGATAACCCTGGGGGCTGCTGGAGGAAGCGGCTGGTCCTGACCCCAGCAGCCAGGACCCACTGAATGCCCACTGAACCCCGACTTCCTGGGCGCTCACTCCCCACCAGCCACATCCACGGATGCCTCCTGGGACAGCAGGGAGAGGAGTTGATCTGGAGCCACATGGTCCCTGTGATGCTCAGGGCTCCAAGTGTCAGAAGACCCAAAAGAAATGCAATCACGGGGGCTGAGACCCAGCAAGACTCAGGGCTGGACGCAGTGGGGGGCAGCATCCCTGCGGGTCCCTCCTCCTGCCACATCGCCCTGACAGGGTGAGACAGGGAAGCAAGAGGGAGTATCCAGTGTCCCCCATCTCGGGGAAAACTAGCAGCCTTCCCAGAAGCCCCACAGACATCCAGTGTCTCCCTGGCCAGTCAAGGTCCCACGCCGCCAGTAGCCACAAGGGTGTCTGGGAAGCCTGTAAGGTGGGTCAGGGAACTTTCCGCACCCCCTGATTTCCCAAGCCCCTCCACACCTGCTGCCTGATAACAGGAGACCCACCAGGTCCTGCCGAGGGCTCTCAGTCTGTGTCCGACCCCGTTACAATGAGTTCAGGCCCAAATAAAAGTAATGTGTGCACACTCAGACGGGAAGCCTGTACACCGAAAATCAATTTCAGGTTAATTGAAAGGAAGGACTTAATGAGCAGACATATTTTTCAGCCACTCACTCACAGGGCCTGACAGTGTCCAGGACGCAGCACTTACTTATAAAAACTAGAAAGCAGACAGCCAGAGGACGCAAAGGGGTGCGGGATGCGAACCAGTGAGGGCTTCCTGGGTGCTCTCCCTGCTAACAGCATGCCGCAGGTGTCAGGGGCCAGGGGAGGGACAGCCCCATGGACCTAGCCTCGTCCCACCACTCCCCCTGCCCCCAAATTAACTCCAACCCAAGGTTCCTGAGATTTAGAAGCTCACGGTCAGGGTGAGATCATCCAAGCCCCTGGTTTCTGGATTAAGCTGACAAGCGGATTTAATCTGAAAACCAGAAGGAATTACTCCTGGGGACAATTTCAGGTTAATCCTTCTTTGATGACGAAGAGCCCGACACTGATAGATGAATACTGCAGGGTCTCACTGACACGACCCCGGCATGGGAACGCTGCACCATCTTGTTCCCATGGAAAGAACACGCAGTCTGGAACTGCATCCCGTCCCCTTAACCAAGCTCCGGCACCTTCCAAAGTTCATTCCACGGAGTCTGCAGCGGCCACTGCAGGCATGGGACAGCCCATGGGGCCAGGACCCCCAGGGCTCAGAGCCAGGGCAGGGAAGGCATACCCCATCTGGACCCCACATCCCAGAGGGACCCCACAACCCACCAGTCTCTCCCCGAAGTGTGGGTGGAAGGCCAGCCCCCTTTCTGCCCAAACCAACCCCCTAGCACAACTAGGAGAGGCTGATGATTAGGGGCCGTGCACAGGCCAGCAGTCAGTGGCTGGACGGGGGCCAGGTCACAGCACAGCTCTGCAGGCCCCCAGGATCCTGCAGCTGCCACAGGTCCAACTAAGGGGCAAGGCCAGGACCCAGCCAAGCGAGGCCCAGCCTGCCAACGGGCCCCACCAAGGAGCGCACACAAAAAGGGAGGCCGGGGTTGGGGGCACCTGGGTGGTTCAGTCGGTTACGTGGCTGACTATTGATTTTGGCTCAGGTCACGCTCCAGGTCCTGGGATCGAGGCCCACGTTGGGCTCTGTGCTCAGAGTGGACTCTACTTGAGGTTCTCTCTCTCTCCCTCTGCCCCTCCACCCCTCAAATAAATAAATCTTAAAGAAAAAAGGAAAAGAAAGGGAGGGAGGAAGGGAGTGGGGGAGGGAGTGGGGGAGGGAGTGGGGAGGGAGTGGGGGAGGCCAGGAGCATCCCTGGAATCAGGGCTAAAGCGGGGTCCGGGAGAGGCCAAAGGTGCAGAGTCCTTAGAGGGAAGGCCGAGGGGGGACCCAGCAAGCCAGGCGGAGATGCAGGGACTCGAACTACGTGGTGGGCAGAACGGTGGCCTTGCCAGGTGCCGTGTCCTGTGTATGTGTGACCTCATCTGGTAGAAGGGACACTGCCAGGGTGACTAAGGGAATGATGCTGAGCTGGGGCGGCCCTGGACGAGCCGGGGTCCCAGTCAGAGGCGGGGTGGGCGCCTCCAGGAGCTGGTAACAGCGGGGAACGCGCAATCCCAGAGCCTCCGGAGGGAACGCAGCCCCACTGACCCGAACATAATAATTTGCGTTGTTTTCTCGGTCGCTCAGCTTTTGGTAATGTCGCCACGGCCACGGGAAACTGAATTGACTACTCAGCGCCGTGACCGGGAACAGACAGCGAGCCTCTCTGAGGGACGCCGGCCTCCCAGGGCTGGTCTTTCCAACCCATCGGGTCATGCCCTCCGTGGAGAGAGTGAGTCCCACAGCTGGGAGGGCAGGGGCTGACGGGATGCGAGCAGTGGATGGTCCCTGGCTCAGGATCACCTTGGTTCAAGGTCAAGAGGGCTGAGCAGGGGCCTCGCTCCGACCTGGAGCCTGGACAGTAAGCAGGTCAGGGTCCCAGAGGAGAACAAACAACAGAGGGCCTTGCCCACAGCCAGACCCCTGTGAGGTCCCAGGGTGCTCAGAGGGGCCTCCAGAGTCCACAGACCACACCAACCGCCAGGGAATTAGGAGCTAAGGCAAATGTAATTAATTTAGAGAAACGTGATAGGTCACATCCCAAGAGTTCCGGGAAATTCTCGGTTGTTATGCGTGTGTGAAATACCCAGAAATTCCAGCTTGTCCACAATTTCAAAATCCTCCAAGAGTTCCTAGAAACGTCTTCGGTTTCCGCTGTGGAGGAAGAGAGGGCAGCACCGGGACTCCCGTGGCCCTGGGAGCAGCGCCAGGATTGGAGCAGTTGTGCTGCTCGGGACCTGATCTCTTTGTGCTTCCGAGCAAAGCTCCCCTTTAATGACAGTTTCCCCAGGAAGATCAGTGAAGTGGCTCACAGTGTGAGCTGGAGGGCAGCCGTGCCTGGGCGTCTGGGCGGGTCAGCACTCGAAGCAGAGCAGGGAGCTCTGCAGGGCGGTAAGGACGGACAGGGTCTGCGCACCCCACCCGGCCCGCCCGTGGCTCCCACCCAGGCCCCCACGCTGGGGAGCTTCTCCACGGCCCGGGGAACAAGAGTCTCTGAGTGATCTGCAGAGAGCGCAGCCCGGGCAGGAAGTCAGCTCCTCGTGGCAGGCCACCCCCTCCTGCAAGAGGACAGGGACACAGGAGGGGGCCTGAGCAGAAGGACACGAGAGGACCCTGATAATGCTCACGTGACCGGGGGCGTGGCTGTTAGGTGTCTGGGGAGGAGCTGGGGGGCGCTGCAGGGCCGAGAGCTCTGGGCTGTGGTATCCCTGGGGGCAGGGGGACAGGCACTACCACAAGGCACAGCTCGTCTGGAGATGCACCCACAGGGGACACATGGGTTCAAGATGGCAGGAGGAGGGTCCGCCCTGGGCGCCCTGCCCAACCCCAGGCCCCCAGGCCCCCCGCCACTGGGAGGGAAGGTGCAAAAACTCCTTCCATGCTCGAAGGCACCTTCATCCAGTCACTCACTCCCTTCTAAGCTGTCCTTTCCAATTAAGGGAAGTCAGCAGGGCAGAACACCGGGGCGGGGGGGGGGGGCGCTTCAGGGCCCAGAGCCATGGCCCCAAAGTTGCCTCTGAAACTTTCTGACATGGGGTTTTAGGGACAATGGGTGGGAAGGATCTCGGGGGATGGGTCAGAACAGAGCATTGTGGGACCCTCCCCAGCCAGAGGTCCTCAGCCCACCTGGGGACAGGTAAGTCAGGCACAGCTGTGGGGATCAGTCCCTGGGTGAACTCGGCACACTGTGTCCCCCCAGCTCCCTCCAGGACCTCAGCCCGTCCCCAGCCGACCCCCAGCCACTCTCCACCTTGCCCTCCACCCCCACTCTCCACCCCAGGCCCAGGGACTATTAGGACAACAGCACGCACTCTTCCTCTCCTCGGAAGGAAGATGTTGGCCAAGCCCCAAGAATTAATCTCCCATGGCAGAAGGTCAGGTGCTGGCCTGAGGGAGAAGAGCTGTGGGCCAGGAGGGACCTCCGCTGCCTCATTCTCCCTCCGCTCCCATACCCTCTTCCTTTCCCCTCCCCGCGCTCACTTCTCCTTGTAGCTCCCACATGTCCTGACGGAGACCCTCATGCCTTCCCCTCCCCCAGTGTGGCCTGACTCACCAGGAGAGGCAGCCCCCCTGTGGGATTCCCATAACCCAGGCCTTGAGAGCACTACCAAAGCCTTCAAGAACAGAAACGTCCGATGGTCATTGGCTTTGGAGCTTTCTCTCAAACAGAAAGAATGGAATTAGCTTCTTAGTGGGGCTGTATCAGCTCGGCACCAAACAAACAGAAAATCACCACCAGCCTTCAAATGAGCCTGCGTTCCTGTCTGGGTATAAATAAATAATGAGGGTATTAATAGAAAACACAGCTATTTACCTTAAAGAATAGAATTTCAAATCCCACAAAACAGTTGCTGGTGTTTCAAGCTCTGATGAGAGAAGAACAGGTTTACAGCAAATTGTATTCTCAATACGTTAATTAAACCAATAAAGAGTAACTATTTGAGTTTTCTAATCTAATAATAAAAAAGATATGTTTGGCCAACTAAAGTGCTTGATGGAATATTTTCTATGCTTTATTTGCATACTGAATAAATGCAAGACTAACATTTCAAGTTTTAGTAAACTGCTCAGAATTCCGTGGATGAGGGATTCTAACCATGAGCAGCTAACCCCCTGCTGTAATTAACTTCCGTTGTTTAGAAAACCAAGGCTATAAAAGTCTATTTAATCAAACTTCCCTCCATGAGCTTTTTTTTTAAATATACTTAAAACTCTATACACTGAGGGTCTCATTTCAACCATAGACAGTGAGACCATCTAACTTCCATAGAAGAATCACAAATTGAAAAGAAGACAATTAGCAAAACTGAATTCTGAAACCCACATAAAAACATCAGAGACCATTAGGTTTGATGCACGAGCATCACTCTTCATGTGGATGTGGGCTAGCACAGGCTCCGTGCTCCACGCCGCCTGGGAAAGGACAGGAACGTGCGGACCACGCGCAGCCGGCTGCCCCTCCCTTCCTCCACGCCCTGAGCCTGAGCGCCTCTGATCCACTTAATTCCATCCTTTGGAGCTGGAGGGAAAACAGCATTTCTAGAGACATACTGCTGCATAATAAATCACCCCCAAAATATGGGGGTTCAAGGCCACGAGAAGGTCTTATGATTGATTACCTCTCAAGGTCTGGAGGTGGACGGGGCCAGTGGACGGCTGTCCTCCAGGTCCGAGACGGCTGCTCACAGGTGCACACGTCCGGAGGGACACCCATGTGCAGCCTGTCCACTTGCTGTCCCCGTGCCCACAGCCTAACGCCCGGGTGCCCGAGAGAACCCGAGACGTTGTGCGACTCCAGATGACAGCCTCAGCCCACAGACGGGCCCTTCTCCGTGAGGGACAGCCGCGCAGAGGGACTGACAACACAGAGTGACGGCCGCGCAGAGGGACTGACCGCGCGGAGGGACTGACCGCGCGGAGGGACGGCCGCGCAGAGGGACTGACCACACAGAGTGACGGCCGCGCAGAGGGACTGACCGCGCGGAGGGACGGCCGCGCAGAGGGACTGACCACACAGAGTGACGGCCCGCAGCCCCGCCCACCAGGCGCCGGGAACCGTCACCACGAAGGGAACACACGGCAGAATTCTAAGGGGAATGGAACTATTCTAGATGGAAAGTGAACTCTGATGGATGCAATTTTTTAAAGAATCAACCAAAAGGGAGGAGGACTGCAGGGTGGAATGCCTACTGCACTAAATGAACCAAGCTACTACAAACACGGGCACACCGTGTGTTATTGGGGTTCACTTCGCTGCAATTCCCAGATACTGTGTCTTGCACAAATCGAAGAATTTGTGTGGAAACCCCGTGTCTGGCCGAGTCTGTAGGCAGGTCTGCTCACGTGATGTCCCTGCGCCACATTTTGGTAATTCTCCCACTATTTCAACCTTTGTCATTACTATTCTATTTGTCACGGGGATAGTGACCTTTGAGGCTCCTATCGCCGGCGTTGGGGGCACCGCGGACGGCACCCACACCAGACAGTGAGCCCCGGAAGTGCTCTGGGTGTTCTGCCTGCTCAACCGGCTGTCTGTCCCCCATGTCTCTCCCCCTCCCGGGACCTCCCTCTCCGCTGACAATACTGAAATTAGAGCAGGTTTAAGAGCCCGACAATGGCCTCTAAGTGTTCCAGGGCGAAGGAGAGTCACACACCTTTCAACTTAAATCGAAAGCCAGACATGATTCAGTCTACTGGGAGGGGCGTGCTGACAGCAGAGACAGGCCAAGAGCGAGGGCCGCCTGCACCCTGGTGAGCCAAGGGGTGAGGACAAAGGATCAGTTCTTGAAGGAAATTAAAATTGCTACTCGAGTGAACGAACACACAAATGACCAGAAGGAGGAGCAGCCTTCCTGCCGATACAGAGAACGTGTTAATGGTCCGGATAGAAGATCCACGCCCTTGAGTCAAAGCCTCCTCTTCAAGTGTATGGACGCTGAGAGGTGAGGAAGCTGCTGGAGAAAAGCCTGAAGCTAGGAGAGGGGAGTTCGTGAGCTTTAAGAGAAGCTGTCTCTGCAGCATCGGAGTGCGAGGTGAAGCGGCAGGCGCTGGTGTCCTCCATCATCACTTGCTGTAGCAAGTTCTCCAGAAGGTCAAGCTGGTGATTCAGGACGGTGGCTACACTAAACAACAAATGTTCAGCGTAGATGAAACAGCCTTCTATTGGAAGAAGATGCCATCTTGGTCTTTCTTAGGCGGAGAGAAGTCAGTGCGTGGCTTCAAGCTTCAGGGACAGGCTGACGCTCTTGCCAGGGGCTAATGCAGCTCGGGGCCTGCAGCTGAAGGCAATGCTCGTGGGCCGTTGTGAGAATCTAGGGTCTTTAAAGAATCAGGCTCAGATCTGCTCTGCTTGTATCTATCAGTGGAACCAGAAACCACAATGGAACCACGTCTGTTTATAGCACGGCTTACTGACTATTTTCAGCCCACTGTTGAGATGCCCTTCAAAATATTACTACTCATTGTCAACGCAGCTGGTCACACCCAACACCCCGATGGAGATGTCGGAGATTAGTGTGTTCACGCTCGTGAACACAACCTGTGCTCTGCAGCCCAAGATCAAGGAGTCACTTTGACTTTCAAGTCTCATTATTTAAGAAAGCTGAAACCTAATTTTCATTAGGCTACCGCTCTCATGGACAGTGATTCCTCTGAGGGGTGTGGGCAACAGAAGTTGAAAACCTTCCTGAAGGCATTCACCATTCTAGAGGACATTAAGAACATTTATGATTCGTGGGAAGAGGTCAAAGTATTAGCATCAGAGCGAGTTAGGAAGGAGTTGGTTCCAACCCTCACGGGTGACTCTGAGGCTTCGAGACGGCAGCGGAGGAAGCGCGTGCGGTGGGAACGGCAGGAGAAGGAATCAGAGGCGGCCTGACGATGTGGCTGAATCGCTCTAATCTCGTGGCAAAACTTGAACGATCGAGGAGTAGCTTCCTACAGTTGCGATGGACACTTCACCTTGTGAAACTATTGTGAAAAGTGGCCAAATGACGACAAAGCATTCTGAATACTACAGAAACTTCGTCACCAACGCAGAGCGGCAGGGTTGAAAGGGTGAACTCCACAACTTGGAAAGAAGTCCTGCCCTGAGTGAGACGGCGTGCTCCGGGGAGCTCAGTCAGGAGAGGAAGAGGCGTCGGTGCAGCGAGCTCACTGCTGTCTCATTACACTGCCGGCCCGAGCCAGCCTTCAGCAACCAGCACCGGGGCCCTCCACCAGCAAAAGACTGTGACTCGCTGCGAGTGCACATGAGGGTCAGCCCTGTTTGGCGATTAAGGACTTTTGATGAAGGCATGTGCGCTGTTTTTGTGGACATAATGTCACCACACCCTTTGTGGTATTGCATGAAGGCACAGGTGCACTTATCTGACTCGCCTTATTGTGCGGTCTACTTTATTGCGCTGGTCGGGAACCGCCCCTAGCATATCTTGGAGGCCTGCCTGTACACACACAACCTCCAAAGGGAAACGGAGCTGACCTAAGCAGCTCCGGAAAGCAGTAGCTTTGAGTGGAAACTGTAAGACCCGCACAGAAACACTCTGCTCTGCAAAGCTGTTTCTCCCAGGAGTTCTGGGTTCCAAAATGGCTTTCCAGGTACACTGGAGTGGAGGAAATAGGAACGTGGGTGCTGGATGGCAGCAAGCAGGGCCCTCTAGGGAAGAGAGAAAAGTTCTAGATAAGCAAGGGGCAAGACCAGAATGCACCACATGCTCCCAGGCTAGAGTCTGAAGCCTCAGTAGAACTCGTGCTGACACCGACACCGAATTACAGGTACGTGACTATGCCCGGGCTAGGACAGACTCATATATGCCCCAGCGCCGTCATCTGAGGGACCCAGAGGCAACATCACCTAGGAGCGATGAGCACACTCAGTGCCCAGATCTCGGCTTCTAAACGCCAGCCCCCAGAGCAAGGAGCTAGGACTGCTTGAAGGAACGTCTGATCCCAGGGTTAGGGCAGGAGAATCAGAAAACGAGACTTAGCATCTTACAGTGTCCAGGTGAGACGTGCTTAAGTAGCAAAAGGAGGAAGTCCAAGCAGTCCCAGTGGCCAGAGTGGGATGACTTAAACAATTAAAAAGCAACAGAGGATGGAATTCCAATCGAAAGTATAAAATAACACATGAATCTCTACTAATGTAAATGCTTGAATAAATAGATGGGGAGAAGAGAGAAGTCCTCATTACAGAAAAATTTCAAATAATTTATGTCGCAATTTCCCCCTCCAGGAAATGGAGCTTAATTCCCCCTCCTGACTCTGAGTGAGGCTGGCCTTAGTGATTGCTTCCAAAGAACAGGGTCTGGACAGGGGGACAGTGACCTGACAGTGGACAAGCCTTGTGGACAGAACCCGAAAGTGTCCCCGTTAGCATCAGCGACGGGGAGTCACACTGGAAGCACACCCTCTGCTGTGACGGGACGAGACCAGCGCTCCACCGCAGAGTGGTTCCTGCTCACGGGAAACCGAGGGAGATGCTACAAAACACATGCCAGACGGCCTCAAGCTTGTTGAGGTCACCAAAAACGAGGGAAGTCTGAAACTGTGACAGACCCCAGCGGGTGAAGATAACGTGACAATCAAATACGGTATCATTGTTATTTCCCAAGCTGGCTCTCAGAGGAGAAGGACCAGCACGAAAGACTAGAGGGTTCCAGATAAAGTCTGGAGCTGAGTGAAGGATGGCGTGCCGGTGCTGATCCGTCAGTGTGCACAGTATAGACACTATAGACGCAGGACGTTGGCATTAAGGGAAACTGAGGCAAGGGTGCAGGGAAACACTCTGCTCTGTCTTTGCAACTTTCCTGTATCTAACGTTATTCCAAAATAAAGTTTATTTTTTAAAAAAGAGCACAGGGGGGCACCTGAGTGGCTCAGTCATTGGGAGTCTACCTTCGGCTCAGGTCATGATCCCGGAGACCCGGGATCGAGCCCCACATCGGGGTCCCTGCTCGGCGGGAAGCCTGCTTCTCCCTCTCTCACTCCCCCTGCTTGTGTTCCCTCTCTCTGGCTGTGTTTCTCTCTGTCAAATAAATAAGATCTTTTTTAAAAAAAGGAAAAAGAGCACAGGGGCACCTGGCTGATTCAGCTGGTAGAGCGTGTACCTCTTGATCTCGGGGCTGTGAGTTCAAGCCCCACTTCGCCTGTAGAGCATACTTCAAAAAAAAAAAAAAAAAACCTAACGAATGAATGAATGAACAAAGCAGGGAAGCAAGTACAGGGGTGTGGGCATACTTGGGACTTCTTCCCAGGCTAATTTTGAGGACGATCATTCCTATTCTTTTGCCTGATGACAAGCAGAGGATAGCTAGCAGATTCCCCACTCGGCCCTCCTGGCTTCATCCTGTCTCCTCCAGGTCTGTCGTCAGTAAGCGTGTTCACACAGGATACTAGTTCTGCCATAATCCATTAATGCGGCCAGGTAAGCCTTTTGTAAAAGTTCTAATAATTAAATCAACTGTTAAACATCGGTAGGTGGTGACAACACTGCGGACTAACCCATTCCTGTAGATCTTTGTAAACGGATGGCCAAGGTGTTTTCTGGAAAGACAGGTGCCTTAATCTTTTTGGGCTATGGGGACAAAATATCATAGACTGGGGGTCTCATAAGCAGCAGACATTTATTCCACACGTTTCTGGAGGTTACAAGTCCAGAATGAGGGTGCCAGTGTGGTCCAGGCCCGGTAAGGCCTCTTGTGGTGGAGGACGGCCACCTTCCGGCTGCCTACTCCCGGTGGTGGGAGGGGCGTGCCAGCTCTCTGTCTCTTCTGCGAGGGCGCTAAGCCCGTTCCCAGAGCCCATGACCTAAGCACCTGCCAGAGGCCCAGCTCCTAATATGTCGTCATGGGGGTTAGGTTTCAACACGCGATTCAGGGTGTGGGGAGGACACACGGAGAGCACGGCGCTGGGGGAGGTCCGCCAGTCCTCTCACGGTGCTCCACGGCCTCACTCGGAGATCTGGGGGATTCTGCAGTCATGTTGGATGTGAGACCCAAGAGGGACAGCTGAAGACATTTATATAATTGGTGCTCGAGAGTATTTTTAAAAGACATAAAATGAAAACAAAACTGAAAAAAATAATAAAAGACATAAAATGTAAATTCCCGGGTTACAAATCACACTTGGATTATTTATAAAATGTGTCATTTTGGTTTTTTAAAGATTTTGTTTATTTATTTATTAGAGAGAAAGAGAGACAGACACAGCTCGAGAAAGAATGACTGGGAAGGAGAGGGAGAAGGGGGCTTCCCACGAAGTAGGGAGACTGATGTGAGACTCGATCCCAGGACCCCGGGACCACGACCTGAGCTGAAGGCAGATGCCCAACCAACTGACTCACCCAAGTGCACCTAAAACGTGTCACTTTAGTCGAGCATCCAACTCTTGTTTGTGAAATGAGGACATCAAGTCCCACGGAGACACTAGCCCTGTCACACCGAAGGCTCCAGTGCCCCGGGGGCAAGAGGCTTGCAAGAACTCAGTGCATACTTACACCTTTGTATGACAGACAGACATTAGCCACCAAAGAATCGTGGCCTTTCTTTTTTTTAGGGGTGTGGGCAGAGGGAGAGGAAGGCTCCACACCCAGCATGAAGCCCCACGTGGGACCTGAGCTGAAATCAGGAGTCAGATGCTTCACTGACTGAGCCACACAGGCGCCCCATAAGGTCAAAAATCCGTATGAATCTTTGCAGGTTCCTGTCCCCAAAGCTGTAGTTCGGGCTGCCAGCCATGGGAGACCACCTGCATGTCAGGTCATGCTCCCATGAGCCACCCTTGAACTTGTGCAAGCTCCTTGTCTTGTTAATGGCATGTGAACTCAACGCAGCAATAGACTGCATCCGTGCCCCTGTGTCACCGGGCTGTGGGGTCCCCCGTACCAGCTGTAGCAACCCGGGCTGTGTCCTTCAGGCAAGAGATTTCTCCCAGAAGGTCCAGATGGAGACTGACACAACCACATAGGGGGTGCCGGGACACCCAGACACTGGCCACGGCCAGCCCTCTGCCTGAACCATCACCCTGAGGGCTGGGGCCAAGAGCCAAGGGGAACACCCGGTCCCTGGGCATGCTGGAAGACTCTCCCGGAGAACTGGCACTGAAGCCAAGTGGGAGCAGGAAGATGCCCCCCCACTCCCGGGGCCCTGCTGACCTGCCACTAGGGAACCCGATTGGAAACTAGCCAGTGAGGGAAGGGGGCCCAGGAGACATCCTCTACTGGGGCTGGCCTGTGGGGCACCAACAACGACACAGAAAGGAGGAGGACCAACACAGGGTTCAAAAGTCGTGGCCAGGGGAGGCGCCCACTGCGATGTTCCTGGGATGAATGAGTCCAATGCACACATCAGAGGATGAGAGGAGTCCTTGCGACCTGCCGGGGTTTCAGGGGAAACTTCATTTGCTTCTTCAAACCTTTCTCTACTTTCCAACTTCCCATAGTACGTTTATCATATTTTAGAGTCAGAGGAAATAAATGTACCTAAAATGTAATATAAAATACACATCTGGGGAACCAAAAGGCTTAGCTGATCCAGCATCTGCGTTTGGCTCAGGTCATGATCTCGGGGTCCTGGGACTGAGTCTCGTGTCGGGCTCCCTGCTCTGTGGGGGTCTGCTTCTCCCTCTCCCTCTGCCCCACCCCCTGCTTGTGCTTGCGCGCTCGCTCTCTCTCTCTCTCTCTCTCTCTCTCTCATATATAAATAAAATGTTTAAAAATAAAATACCCATTTACACAGACTTAGATAGAATCTCGTGAAATTCATCAAGGTCGGATGTCCATTCAGCGGACACACAGAAACACACCCATGTCCTGCATCCTCACGGTCACACTGGTGCACACACAGTGGACACACGCACCTCACCAGCACCCGAAAATCAAGGCGAGGAGCCCATGGATGCCCACGGGGGTCTGTGGCTCGGCCAGGCGCTCAAGGTAGCTCTGTGCTCTGTGGGCGCACCGACAGGCCAACTGCGAAGCTTGGACACCATGTGACTGCCCTCCACGTCTCAACATCTGCGATGACTCATGAAACAAAACCTAAGCACAGATACCCTCCTCCTTTCTCACAGAAATGAGCTCCGCTTCTGCTGTGGCTGCTGGCCAATGGGTGGCGTGTCCCTCGAACGCCTCCCTGCTTCGCAGACACGAGGACCACCCGCTCTCCGCCGCCGCGGGCAGGGGGCCCTCTGGCAGAGCCTGCCTCCCGAGCCCCACGCAGCCGGCAGACGGCCGGCAGAGTTGCAGGAAACATCACATTATTAAAAAGATATACATTGTGACGGTTAAGTTTATAACCTCCCCACGATTTTGCCCGAAGTTTATGGCACGAATGCTCTCAAAGCCCTGAACAAATGTCTCCCTGGTCACACATTGTCAGGGAGTGCACAGTTCCTCTGCTGGAAGACAGATACTTGCTTCAGAAAGTTCCCTGCAGAGGTGATAGAGGACAAGGTCTCCCATCAGGCTGTCCACCAGGACGCATCCTTAATCAATGTCCTCAACTAGGCCTGCCCCACTCGCTCCTCCCCGGCCCCGCTCCATCAGAAACTCTCCAAGACCCACAAATGCTCCCACTGAGCCTGGGATGCCCACCGGTCCCAGCTCCGGTGGGAAGAAATCTGTCCTCGTGCATGTGGACAGCTGTGCCCACAGATGACCCCCAGGGCCCCCGCGAGCAGGGCCAGCAGCAGCCATGCGCCCTTCCACCTGTCCCTTCTCAGCTGGGCTCTCTGCATCGTACGGTATTTATTCCCGTGTCACCCCAAACGTTGCTGTGGCACACCTTCCTCTCCAAGACTCCTTTGAAGGACGTAAAGCAAATGAGGCCCCAAGAGAGACCTGTGGGCCATGCTTCACGTGATCAGCTTTATTTTGTCGCACTGGCCAGGACGGGTTCATCATTTCCCAGCTGTGTGACCTCCGGCAGATAACTGTACTTCTCTGTACCTCAGTGTCTTCATCTGTGAAGGGAGCCCTTACCAGTGCCTACGGCGGGCAGCTGTGAGGCTGTGAGCCTGAGCCCGGTGCCCGGCACACGCGGAGGCCTGGGAACCCCCAGCTCTCACTGCTCCTGCGTCCGGCCTCAGTCGCAGACCCTGCCCAAGCCCCAGTGAGACAGGCTGGTGAACAGACAGCCACAGCCAGGACGTGGGCTGCCCCACTTATTCTAACACTGTTTGGTGACCGGGGACAAGCCACCTACCCCATACGGGGATCTGCTTTCCCACCGATAAAACACGGGGATTTGGGTCGGATTATTCGATGGCCCCTTCAGCGTCCGCAGTTTGATGAGTCAGATCGAGCAGGAATTCTGTTTTGTCTCCAAATCCACCTTATTTAGGAAAATAAATAGTTGAATTTTTTTTTAGTGGTTAAATTTTAAATTATCTATATTTTGCCAATAGCTTTCTTTCTTAAAGATTTTACTTATTTATTTGTGAAAGAAAGACAGATAGTGACAGAGATAGTGAAAGAGAGCACAAGCAGGGAGGAGAGGGAGGGGCAGGAAGCCCAAAGCAGGGCTCGATCCCAGGACCCTGGGATCATGACCTGAGCCGATGGCAGACGCTTCACTGAGCCCCGGGGCACCACTACCAAAAGCTTTTCTGAAAGAAAGAACAAGAGGTGAGGGAGGAGCCAGATGGCGGGGGAGTGGGAGACCTAGGTATCACCAGGAGTTCAGCCGGATGGTTAGCACACCAGTCGGAACACCTACAGACTCAGCAGGAGAGCAAAGAGAAGAAGAGCGGCAATTATTCTAGAAACAGAAAAGCGACCAATTTCTGGAGAAGTGAATCAGAGGCGACGTTTGGGAGGACCGCCCGCAGGGAAGGGGTCGGCTCCCGGGCAGCAGTAGAGCCGTGGAGCACAAAATCGGAACCCTTAGGGTCTGCTCCCCTGGGGGCCGTCGCCCAGAGGCTACGCGGGGGGGGGGGGGGGGGGGGG
>PITA01015816.1:0-48724 GCA_004023965.1 Spilogale gracilis
CCTGGGTGGTTCAGAGGGTTACGCCTTTGCCTTCAGCTCAGGTCATGATCTCAGAGTCCTGGGATCGGGCTCTCTGCTCATCAGGGAGTTTGCTTCCCTCTCTCTCTTTGCCTACTGCCTACCTATGATATCTCTCTCTCTGTGTCAAATAAAATCTTTTAAAAATAATGTGTGTCCATATAGGTTTTTATTCATTCAGAATGCTGAAGGAGATCTAGAAAACACAAACCCACATTAAATAGAAGACTATGTCCATTTAGTTAATTGGTCATAGTGTACATTTTACTGATGGCTGCAGCACTGGTTCTTCAGATTCAATGCACCTTCACTTTTACTGCCCTGTGCCTTGTGTTGATTCAGGTCATCCATTCCCTTTTTCTGTTCAAAAGAATAGAATGCCTAACTGTGAGTCATTTGCTTTACATAGATGTATATTAAATCTGTCTGGACAATTAAAATAGTACCACCTGAGCTACATCACTCAAAAATGCAAACTGGACATTGGAATTGTGTAGTACTAGAATGCTGTTCTTGACTATACTTAAGTTGAGCGTTCAGGCTCTAGAACCAGACCGCTGGAGTTTGAAATCTGTTTCTACCATTTCCTATGTGTGCCACTTTGGGTAAATTGTATATGGTTGTATATGTATCGCATATACAACCCTATAGGGTTATTATGCAAGAATGAAATGAGCTAATGCAAATAAAACTCTTATGGGCCTAGTACACAGTCAGTAGTTGTGTTAGAAGTCGTCTATGTACATCATCTTATAAGTAATAAATCCAGTTGAATCACAATGTGTGTTTGTTCTCAGGTTGTTAAAATGAAAAGACAAAGTTAAAAGTTATTATAGGGAACTTGGAAATGCCTAAGATTATAGACTGTAGAGACTGTATAAACCAGGGGTCAGCAAAGTGTGGCCAGCCATCACTTGGTTTTGTAAATAAAATTTTATTAGAATATAGCCATACCCATTCATTTATGTCTTGCCTAGAGCTATTTTCACCTTACAGTGGCTCAAGTTGAATATTATAATAGAGACCTAATGGACTGCAGAGCCTAAAATGTTTACTGTTTGGCCTGTTTCAGCAAAGTGTGCCTACCCTTGCTGTAGACTTGGAAATTATATCAACCCTGTATTTGAGAATATTTTGATCCCTAGGTGCTTCTAAAACTCAGAAATGATTGTTCATGATCTTTATAAGAAAGATACATATTTGAATTACCTGTAATGTTTAAAATTCAAAATTAGAATTTGGGGCACTCCATCACCAACTGATTTAGAATCTTTGGGAGTTGGGTTTAGAAAGGGTCAGTATAATTTATAAAAGTTCCTAAAGAATGCTTAATATTTATCCTAGCTGACAAGTAGATAAATTTTTCACTGGTAACATAACATAGTTGAATGGTTTTTGTTTGTTTCTTTTCACAAAAACACAAAACAACAACAACAAAACAACAAGAGACTATGTCAGAATGAATTATAACAAAAATGATGGGCCATTTTAGACCATTGAAGCTCCAGTTTGAGTAAGAACATAGTTTCTGCCTGACTGAGTTGAGATTCATGTGGCCTAAATGCATGCCTAGTATCTGATTAAAGTCTTTTTTTACATATATTACAAATCTTGAAAGTACCTGTCAGTCTTTTCATCTTCCTCCTATCATGGTAGTTACTGGGTGGAGCATGTGATGAGTAGAGAATTATACAGCTTCCCTTTTCATTTAGAATTCATAGGGGAGGGGCGCCTGGGTGGCTCAGTTGGTTAAGCGACTGCCTTCGGCTGAGGTTGTGATCCTGGAGACTCAGGATCGAGTCCCACATTGGGCTCCCTGCTCGGCAGGAAGCCTGCTTCTCCCTCTCTCACTCCCCTTGCTTGTGTTCCCTCTCTGGCTGTGTTTCTCTCTGTCAAATAAATAAAATCTTAAACAAACAAACAAAAAAAATAGAAATCCTAGGGGATTAAGGGGTGGTGGGAGGAAGGATTGAGAAAGTTCTATATCTGTTCTAGGAAAGCTAGGGAAAGGGCAGGAGTAGGCTAGAGTCAGAATATTTAAAAATCTTGGATAGAAAAATTAAATAGCTTTTAAACATTTCTTTAAAATAACTATTAATTTTAGACGGAATTGTCTGTTCTAATAAACTAGATTAATACAGTTAATACTATTTTCTTTAATTTTTTTCCTTTCTTTAAAAATGTAGGCATTTCAGTCGAACCATGGAAGAACTGGTTCATGATCTTGTCTCCGCTTTGGAGGAGAGCTCAGAGCAAGCTCGAGGTGGATTTGCCGAAACAGGCGATCATTCTCGAAGTATGTCTTGTCCACTGAAGCGCCAGGCAAGGAAAAGGAGAGGGAGAAAACGAAGGTCGTATAATGTTCATCACGCATGGGAGCCTGGCCACTGCGGAAGT
Source organism: Spilogale gracilis (assembly GCA_004023965.1). Taxonomy (NCBI): domain Eukaryota; kingdom Metazoa; phylum Chordata; class Mammalia; order Carnivora; family Mephitidae; genus Spilogale; species Spilogale gracilis. Next base: position 2,416 of record PITA01015816.1, read on the forward strand.
GAAGGCACTGATTCTAGTTTAGAAGAACCAAGCAAGGACTACAGAGAGAATCACAATAATAATAAAAAAGATCATAGTGACTCTGATGACCAGATGTTAGTGGCTAAGCGCAGGCCATCATCAAACTTAAACAATAACGTACGAGGCAAAAGACCTCTGTGGCATGAATCAGATTTTGCTGTGGACAACCTTGGGAACAGAACTCTGCGCAGAAGGAGAAAGGTCAAACGCATGGCGGTTGACCTCCCACAGGACATCTCTAACAAACGGACAATGACCCAGCCCCTTGAAGGTTGTAGAGATCAGGACATGGACAGTGACAGAGCTTACCAATATCAAGAGTTTACCAAGAACAAAGTCAAAAAAAGGAAATTGAAAATAATTAGACAAGGGCCAAAAATCCAAGATGAAGGAGTAGTTTTAGAAAGTGAGGAAATAAGCCAGACCAGTAAGGACAAAATGGATTATGAAGAGCAAAAAGTCTCAGATGAACTCATGAGTGAAAGGTGACTTTCAATATTCTCTAAGTATAAAAATAGTGTCTCCATTGTTTGTGCTTGAGTGTGTTTTGTATTTTAATTCTATTTTAAAATAATTACAAATTATAATATAAAATATAATAGTGATACTATTTAACCATGGTTATATTTCCTTATAATTTACGGTGTTTAGCACAAAACAAAATTGCTTATTTGATTTACACGAGGTCTTTTGATTGTGTTATAAAGACTTAATTTTCAGCTATAAAGAGAAAAGGAAATGGATTTTCATTGGGAACAAATGTGCTTTTGAATAACAGCACATTTGTAACTCTTAGAATTGGATTTATGGTTATTTATTTGTTTAATTATAGAGCTTTAGCCTTTGGTGCTTTTTAGTGTCACAATTCATCAGTTTAATTTGATTCTTGAAAATCAAAAGTTGATAACCACTTCAGTGTGTATGGCTTGATATTTTAAGAGGTCTAGATTGCTGGGATTTCCGATCATTTATGAATTGTAAAACAATTTATAGTCTAGAAACACTTGATCTTGTCATTAGACAAATGAGGAAAGCAGTTTTCCTTTGGCAGCTAGTCTGCTCTGTCTATTCTAGAAAGCAAGTATATACCACCGTGGTAATTGTTAAGTACTATTTTGACAACATCAAAAGGTAAGTGGTCATTTTTCTTTTACACAGAACTAATGCTACTGCAGGAAATGAGAAAATATTGACACTGTTCATCCTTTTAGGCGTCTTAAAACCAAACACGGAACTATGATCCAGGAAAAAAGAATTCCTCACTGGGAAACAATATTTGATTTTAATTTGTGAGATAGGCATCTTTTAATCATATAGATTGTGAACTATGGATTTAATATATATATTTAATAATATATATAATTTTATATATATATATATATATATATATATATATATATATATTTGCTTGCTTCTAAATATGATTACAAACATGAATTGGACCTGGTAAAAGTTTATAGGGTGGGATCCTTTATTAGAGATAGTTGGCTATTTATGTAATTTTTCTGAAGAAGTAAAATTTGCTCAAAAAAAAAAAAGTTTCAGGAAGGCTTTGAAAAGTTTATGCTATCTGCTTTTCTTCCCCAGAAGTTGGCATTTTTATACCAGAATGAAAATTGTTTGTATGGTAGTGTTGGACCATTTTGACTGAGGACTGAGGACTGCAAAACCAGACTTGAAAGTGATTATTTAGCTCAGTTGCTGGGGGGGAAAGTGGGTGGCAGTGGAGATAAGTGTCCATTTCTAGATGATTTACAGATTACTTACTTTTTGGATTGATCCTCCAAGCCCTTTTATTGATGTCTACCTTTTATTGACAGACACCTACCCTGGAAGAAAAATGAGATGAGACGGTCTTCATTTTTCTTCATCATAAAAAATATCCACATATCCATTAGGTAATGATCAGGCTACCCAGCCGTCAAATTTTCAAAGAGGATGTTTTCACTCCTGAATAATTGTTTTTTTCAGAGTAATTTTTAAAAATATTTTTTATTTTTTCTGTCTTTTTAGGTGTATTTCTTTCTTTTTTTTTTTTAAGATTTTATTTATTTATTTGACAGAGAGAAACACAGCGAGAGAGGGAACACAGCAGGGGGAGTGAGAGAGGGAGAAGCAGGCTTCCCGCTGAGCAGGGAGCCCGATGTGGGACTTGATCCCGGGTCTCCGGGATCATGACCTGAAGCAAGGGCAGTCACTTAACCAACTGAGCCACCCAGGCGCCCCTAGGTGTATTTATTTCTTTTAGAGAGAGCACACTGGGGCCATGGGCTGGTGGTGGCAGAAGGAGAGGGAGAGAATCTCGAGCCAACTCTGTGCTGAGCGTGAAGCCTGACTCGGGGCTCAGTCTCTCAACCCTCAAGGTCATGACCTGAACCCAAACCAAGAGTAGGACACTTAAGTGACGGCACCACTCGGGTGCCTTTTCTTTTATTTTAAACCTAGCTGTGTAACTATTTTTAGTGTCACCTAGAGTTAGATGCATATTCCTTTTGTGGGAAGATTACTAAACAAGACAGACCCTGTTGCCTACAGCCCCATAGTTTGGAATAACAGATAAGCAAGCAAACGATGAAAATGAAGTGTGCTGAGGAGAAAGTCCTGGTGAAGGACTTCCTGAAGGAACTAAGGTTTAAGCAAGTTCAATGTGTTGTTCAGATGTTGGGTGAGGGAGAGAAATGACGTTCCTGGGTAGAGGGAAGAGCCTGTGCAAAGTCATGGATTGTGAAGCAGTGTGATATATCTGGGAAAGTACTTGTAATTGATTATTACTAGAACAAAGTGATGGTTGAGGCCACAGCAGTTAAGTGTGTCTTGAAGGCCTTGTGTGCTATGGCAGTTTGGATTTCATCATGTAGGTAATGGGAAGCCAGTGAAGAATTTTTAATAATGAAGAAACTCAGTTAGATTTACATTTTCTCAAGGAAGATGATCTCAGTAACAGTGTTTTATTTAGCTTTCACTAACCTGAAATCCATCCTTAGGTAAGGGGTAAATTACTGCAGGGATAGGAGAGGGAAAGGAATTTTAAGATCAATTTTAAGAGTTGGAATCAATGGAAGGTTGACTGTATTTGGAAGGATGAATGAGAAAGGACTCTCAAATGATGTGTTGGTTCAAGAATAAAAAATATAGGAAATGAACAGATGGGAGCAGAGGATTGGGATTAGTATACAAACAGTAGAACACAACCATTTGTGGAATATATCATGCAAAAAAAATAAAAAGGTGGGAGGAGGTATCCTTGGAGGTATACATAATGACTGTCAGATGCTGAAAATGAAAAAAAAAAAAGCCTTGCTTCCATATAAGGTCTGATTTATTGAAAATGCTGACAACTACCTGATGTACTTGGAGCAACCAGCTACATGTCAGTAAGATGAAATATAAATAAGGAAATATATTGTTTAAAACAGTTGTAAAAAGATCCCAGATGAAGACAAGGATCATTAGGGGGAAGTCTGATTTCCTTCTGTCTTTAAGAAGAGTAAATAAGATAAATACACAGAGGGAGGCAAACCGGAAGAGACTCTAGGGGACAAACGGGGGGGGGGGGGGCGGTTCTGGAGAGGCTGTTGGAGGGCTGGTAATTGAGTGATGGGCATTCAGGAGGGCACTCAGTGCAATGAGCACTGGGTGTTCTGTGCAACTGATAAATCACTAAATTCTAACCCTGAAACAAAAATACACTATATGTTAACTAACTTCAATTTCAATAAAATCTTAAGGGGGGAAAATAAAAGGAATAGGCAGGTAGAAGGAAGTGAGAGAAGATTGGGATATGAGTTGGAAAAAGAACATAAATAAAAGGACTGGAGATGGGAAGAATTTAAGTAGGGCTCATCCATACAAAGCCTTGAAATCCATATTTAATTCAACAAATATGGGGAAATAATTTTAGATTTTAATAGAAAACATTTTATTTTATTTAATTTACATATATGTGTAGATATATATATATATGCATAGATACATGCATGTTTTATAAACTTTTTCTTTTAGAATACTTTCAGATTTATAGAAAACTTGCAAAGGTAGTGCAGAGAGTTTCTGTATATCCTGTTCCCATATATCCTATACCCAGTTTCCCTTACTGTTACTGCAATACGTTGCACTGTCAGAATTAATAAGCCAGTGTGGATGATTATTAACAAAAGTCACTACTTCTTTAGAATTTCCTTGTTTTTCTTTAAGATTCTTTTTCTGTTCCAGGATTCCAACCAGGATGTCATAATACTTTTAGTCAGTAAGTTACATTTGTAAACAATGAGCCTGGTTGTATGTAGAATATTAAAAGAGGTAAATCTGAACTCAGATCATTGTTACCCTCCCCGCAAAAAAGAGCCCATAGTTTCACAGTCCTTTATCTGTAAATCCGCAGTCTGAAAGCTGAAAAACTACTCATTTGTGGCCAGATCTAGCTTGACCTGGATTTAATACGCATATTCATTCATTTATTTGAAAAAATAGATCAATAAGTTTGATTCTGGAGTGCTACCTCAGACCCCTATTAGGTATTTTAGAACATATCTTTCCAAAATTTAAAAAATTGTGAATTTTAAATACATGTTGTCTTAAGGATTTCAGAAAAAGAATTATGACTCAGGATAAGGCTCTGTATTAGGGTTGTATTAAACAAGCAGGAAAGAAAGCACTATGCAGTCACAGAAGAGGAAAAAAAATTAACCGTAGTTTGGACAGCTAAATATCAAAAAGGTGAAGTTTCCAAAGTGTTTTTCACTGTAAGGCATCATTGTGCCTAGAAGAGCATGCATGTTTATAAATAAGAAATTATGGATGTGATTGTCTACGAAAGTATTCTTTCATTAACATTTGTGCAGTGTAGGAAGCTTGATACGTTCTCTTAATATGAAGAAAATTAAAGAAAAAGGTACTAACTTAGAGTTCTTGGGAAAATATACCATTTAATAAATCCTTATAGGTTTTTATTTTTAAAAATCAAGTAATTGAAATGATATTCCATATTCAGAAAGCATAGGGATTTAGCTCTCATCTATAATGTTAATCCTAAACTCTCAATTTAAATATTTTAAAACGGATTAATTTTTAAACAGATTACTGTTGCTTAGTAAGGCAGGTTATAGGGTTGTACACGTTAATAAGAAAAGTATAAAATTAACCTGGGCAACTTCCTGATTGGTTAAAATTAAGAATTACAGGAAGAAGAGAGTATATGAGAATTTCTAAAGAAAATTATCAGTTTTCTTTAGAGGGCAAGCCTCTTATTACATGATTTGGTTTTTGTGGTTTTTTTAAACCAGGTAATCATATAAGCATGGCTTGTATTAGAACTAATAATGACAGTTCATGTCAGTTGATATCTACCATTTGTTTTAATTTGTATGTGAAATACGACTTTGTATCATACTCGAACTCGAACTCGGAAGTATGGAGAACCTGTTATTTTTACATACCTCCTCCTTAATATTAGCAGTATTGCATAGTTTGCTCAGTTTTTACTCAGAGAGATTTTTACTTCGATTTAAGGGATCATTACTGTTGTAAACTTTTTTCTTCCTTGCCAGGTAATAGAGTTGTTGTGAATTCTTAAGTAATGTCTTTTCTGGAATATTTGCAAATGTGCTCATGAAAAGTAATTTCATCCAGGGCTCTTCTATTTCATATGCTGAAGAAAGGCTTAGCCTGCTTTTGATTGAGACTTTCCCCATTTTATTGAGCAGTGGTGTTCTGGGCTCAGGCTGAATTGCATGGCATAAGAAAGGAGCAGTGAGCATTTGATGAAAACAGATAATAAAATGCATCAATTGTGTCAGCACCTCGTTGCAGTCACATCTGGCTTACTGTCAGGGTCCCATTAGATTCCTGTGGTTTTATGTGCCAAAAATAATATGCTCTGTATTTAATGGAACCAGAATATTTGCAGTTTGATTAAAAAAAATCATCTTATTTTCTTTCAGATCTTTGTCAGGCTTAAGTTTCATCTCTGAGCTGCCATGTCTCTAAAATTTTACGACTGAGAGATCAATTGTTCTTTTGATCTGTTTTTTTTTTCCCCCTTTTCCTTTATTCCAGTGATTCCAGCAGTCTCAGCAGCACTGATGCTGGCTTATTTACCAATGATGAGGGAAGACAAGGTACTGAACCGCTTATTTTTTTATTCCTTTGGGGGGAAAAAAAGTCTTGGTTTTAAAGTTGTCCTTACTACTAGTTATCTCCTAAGTTGATAACAGCAATCCACTTACGTCAGACACACCTACTTATTGGACTGGGCTTTAGTTCTTTTTTATACTAGGCAGGGTATCCTGTCTTCATGACCTGAAGTAATTGATTATCTCCAAAAGCTAGTATGTGGAGCTAATAATATTAAAGGAGGATTATCTTCCTTAAGAAAGCTTTACATACCTTAGTCTTTTCAATTTTGTCTCTTAGCAAGTTCACAAGACACTGGTTCTCATTCTCCACCTGATTCCAAATGTATTTAATACTGTGTAAGCATTAATAAAGGTGGATTTGCAAGTCATTTGTCATTTTTATTCAGCCGTGACATTTATTCATCCTTCCTAGTTTGTAAGTAATTAGACAGTTTTTGTGAATTCAGTATTGTAAACTGTTAAACAGTCCTGTCTTACAACTTAGATCTTTTACATCTTTGAAGTTCCCTGAGGCTTTTCACACTTCATATGGCATTATTTTGAAGCTACCTATTTGGGAAGAAAATAGGAAAAACCTTAAGAAAGGGGCAGGAGGCATACCTACAAATATTAACTACCTTTCTTGAGAATCTTTAGAAGAAAGCAGTAAGTTCTAAGGGGAAGAAAAAAAAACCACGAAATTTATTGTTTTAAATTATAGTCTAATGATAGGAAAGAAGAAGAAAATAATAGCTACCTAGGCTTTTTTTTTTTTTCTTAGTCTGTTTATTCCTCTTGGTAGGAATAAGATAAATGAGCATTCATTTTGGCTTACTTAAAAACCCATATATATTCTGTTTTAAAGACTATAGACTTTTTCAAGTTAAGAGACTTTGCTGAGATATGCTAGAACCTCAGGGCTCAGAGTGAGTTTGATTAGCTTTGTAATATACTTAAATTCTTGTTTAAATACATGTGTCTACTCCAAGTTATAAATGTTGCATTTGTTAATGAAAGGAAATGAAAAAACTTTTGGATAGGTCTGTCCATCTTTGGGAAAGCTTTGAATGGTTTAGGACAATATGCTAGCATTTATTATGAGCTTATTATATTTTACATTTCTAAGTGCTTTTTTCATTCAGTTTACTTTAGGCTTTTATAATTATGTTTTTATTATTATGCTTAAGAAAACCCTGGGAGATTCTTTTTTGGGAGGTATGATGAAACCTAGGCTCATATAGTCGAGATACTTTCCCCAATGTCAGAGAACACTGCAATTCTTATTGGTCTAATAGACTTCAGAGCTCAAGTCCTTAATCTTTGACTGTTTGACTTCCCTATTAAGAACAAAGTTGTGTATCACATCAAAAATAAAATAACCCATTTTCTTTTCTTTTCTTTTTTTTTTTTTTTTAAAGATTTTATTTATTTGACAGAGAGAAATACAGCCAGAGAGGGAACACAAGCAGGGGGAATGAGAGAAGGAGAGCAGGCTTCCTGCCGAGCAGGGAGCCCAATGTGGGACTTGATCCCAGGTCTCTGGGATCATGACCTGAGCCAAAGGCAGTTGCTTAACCAACTGAGCCACCCAGACGCCCTTAAAATAACCCATTTTCTATAATAACGTATCAATTGGAATTAAGATCTAGGGAATTAGTTTCAAGTGACTGCCTTTTCTTGTACCTATACCTGTTATAGGAAATTTTAATGTAATTCTCAGTAAAAGCACTAATATTTATGTGCTTGAAATGTACCTGTTTATTTAAATTTATTTTTATTAAATCCTCAATTGAAATAAACTGGTGGCTTTGGTTTCCCAGACGCTTTAAACTTTTCACTCCCTCATAATTTGAAGTATGGCTGTTTCCTGTAAAGTCATTTTTAGTTGAAGCTTTGGGTTTTTTCCTAGTTTGCTCTTTAAAATATTGTAGCAAGAGATTTTGGGAATCAGAAATCTCTTCTATAAAGGGAAAAATGTTATGGCAATTGTGATGACCCTCTTAAAAACCAGAATTAGAATCATGAAGCAGTTTATATGGCTTCATAAGAATCGTCTTATGCCTTCTATATTTCCCCCCTTATTCCTGTTTTAAAAATAAAATGCCATTGATTCACATTTTGTTTCAAAAACAAAATGCTGTCAGTTCACCAGTACATTTTGAACTGAATTTGAAATGAGTCATTTCTCCATGGTTACACTCATGGATGTTCCCAAAAGGCCAACTTCCTGTGGATAGCGTTCTGGTTTGAAAATACCTTGCCTGTCATAGTTTGGTATAGGTTCTTTGTAAACTCTGTGGTATTGTCACTTTTCATTTAAAATCAGCTTTTTCACAACTATTTCTTAATGAACTTAATCAGATTAATTTCATTTAGTCACATCTGTTCATGATCACTTCCCCTTTTACACTCCATACAAATCATGAAATTAAGCTAATTGTATACCATTATCAGCTGCAGAGAATGGGTTCTACAATTTTATACTTTTAATTCTCCGTAGGAAATTAAGGCTTGTTTTTCTTTAATTTAGAAAGGGTAGAAACTTAAATAGATTTCACTATAGTTTTTGCCCTAAATTAACCAGCATTATTGTTTTTCACATTTTTTAATTGGTTCTGAAACAACAGCTTATGTTTTGTTGGTGGCGTTTCTTGTTGTAGTGTTAAAAAACATTTTAGTGATGCCGTGGTATAGAATAAGAAGTTTTCTATATTGATTATGTAAATGATTACCAGATAAAATACAGGATCCCCAGTTAAATCTCATTTTTAGATATATAACAATTTTTTAATATGTTTGTCCCATGCAGTATTTAGACATACCAAAATTTTGTGTAGGTCCTATATATTTATATGAAAAATCCTTTCTCTGAAATTCAGATTTAATTGCTGTCTTGCATTTTTTAAATCTGATAACTCTGTGTATTTGCATAATAAAACTGAATCTTTGGGGGATTTCTTGTATTTGCACAGGTGATGATGAGCAGAGTGACTGGTTTTGTGAGAAGGAATCAGGTGGAGCGTGTGGCATCACTGGAGTTGTGCCCTGGTGGGAAAAGGAAGATCCTACTGACCTAGACAAAAATTTACCAGATCCTGTCTTTGAAAGTATCTTAACTGGTTCTTTCCCTCTTATGTCGCATCCCGGAAGAAGAGGTCAGTAGTACTTGCTGACTGCTGAGTGTGGTGGCCTTAGAGTGAATCTAAGAATATCCCTTGAAAGAGGATAGGCTAAAATGGAAATGAAGGTGTCTAAACCCAAGATGCTGTAAAGACGCATGTCAAATAGTAATTCACCTACTGTATTAATCACACATTCTAATTATTAAAAAGCTTGACTTACCTCCTTGCTAGGACCATTGTGAAAATATTGAAATGTTGAAAGGTAAATTAGGAGGAAAAGAAAAGCCCTGAATATCACCTAATTCTTAAAAAATCAGTAGTATGCTAACCTCATTAGAACCCTTTTAGGCATTGTTTCAGATCTATTGTGTTTTGCATTTTCCCACTGCTATTCAGGATGTTTCCTTCCTCAGACTTATTTTGAATTCTGGACTGATAGGAACAATGATCATAGAATCTCCTAAATTGAGGACTTTGATTTTCCAGGTTTTCAAGCTAGACTCAGTCGCCTTCATGGAATGCCTTCCAAGAACATTAAAAAATCAGGAGGGACCACAACTTCAATGGTAGGCATGCTTTTTTGTTTAATTGTCATGTTTGGAAATGTATCCATTTCTATGGAATAAAAAGCCACATCCTCATCTTTTATTCATATTCTAATGTTATACTTAAAAATAATCCATTTTTTTGTAGGCTACAAACTGGACCAGTGAGATTCCCCTATAAACCAAATCTTCTAATGCTAATAAATTAGTTACGTTTTGAACATCTGGGGAATGGCATTCGAGGGAACCTGGCTCCTGTCCTCTTCCCCTGGAGGAATATCATTGAAGTGAGAGCCTCTTTGATGAAAAGATGGGGCTGTTTTTGCTGGAGGACTGGTATTCTTCCTTTAGTCAGAAGTGAACCTCTTTGGGGAGGCTTTCTAGGGATCTAGGTTGGCCCAGGGTGGATAGAACTACTGTAAATTTTATATATTTTTCTCTTTTATGATTTTTTTTACGTTGAATCCATTTTATGTATTACTTGCTTTGCCAAATGCTATCAAAAGCTAGAAAATGGAAAACTTCCAGATCTCACATAAGTATTCCTTAATGTTTATATTGTGATTGGTTAAGAACTAATTTTTACATATCTGACTGTTGTAAATAAACATGCATTGACATTTATGGCTCATTTTTAGAGAAGTCTTAATATAACCAGCATTATTTAAAATATTTGCATTTTACTCAGGGTATTTTAACAAGGGCTAAGATGAGTAGTAGGTAAGGTTGATAATCTTTACTAGAATTTCTGTTTTGTTCAGTTTGCTTTCTATTTGGAAAATCTACTCTGTATTGCAAACCCATTGTATTTTATAGTATAGTGTTCATTGTACTACAAAATAATCATCCTAGTTTTAAGCTAACCACAGTGATAACTAGTCTGTGCTAGTAGAATCATTTGACTATTACTTTTTAAATTATCTGCTTTGTCTGATACCTGAAAGCACTCAAAATTATCATTTTGGCTTTGAGCTTATGGAAATCATGTGAAAGCTGGTATTTCAACTAATACTGTATGCCTCTGAATCATATTGTCATGTTTAAAAGTGAGAGCTGCTTGCACACTCTTGGCAGACCATATATGTCACTGTGTGTGTCAGAAACACTTGCATGAACTCATTTTCACAAGCAGAGGAGAAATGTAATATTTATATCAACGGTGATTTAGACACTCTACAACGTTCAGGCCATTTAAATTCTTTTAAAATGAGTGTTTTTTATTCACTTCCTATAATTGATGAAAACTGTGATTTAATACATGTATTTTTATATTGTATGGATTGTTAATTCAGCATTTAATGGCTAACTTAAATATGATTGGGAAAGAAACTTAAAGTTGACATTTCTTTTACCTAAGGTGTTATAGTCTGAAAGACTTCAGAAAATATATTAAGCAGAAAGTGTGTGACATCTATTAGATGGCTTGTCTAAACTGGAGAGCTTCACTATGATAAAGTGCAACTTTGAGTATCTTTACCTTTGCATATTTAAAGTGATATTTTAGAGGTACAATAATGTGGTGTTTGGTCATTGTAAGTAAGCTTTTTGTGCTATGTCCTTTGGAGTAAAAATTGGTGATTTTTTTTTCTGAATTACATAAGTGCATTTATTTTATTTTGTATAATAACTGTCTTTTAGATCTGAATAAGTCACTTTGAAACCTTGGCCTATGAACTTTGCCTTACCAATCATGAATCTAGATGAATGCTCTCTAGTTCTTGGTTCAGTTTTACCTATTTTTATTTTTGGTTCACTGCCTGCTTGAGCATAGCTGGGATTTGTAGCCCATTTTCTAGGCTTGTTGCAATCTCACTGTGGTATTTTATAGAAGCTATTACATCTGATAGGCTAGCTTCATGGTATTGATGATACATGGCTTAACCATAGTAAAAGCTGCCTTCCCTCACTAAATTGTAAAAAGGTGATTAAGTTTCACTTGATGGAGATATACTATATATGTGTGTTTATCATGGAACTAGTGCATTAGGCCATAAACTGTTTTCCTGATCTACATTTTTTTGTATTCAAATTTTACTGAAGACAGTGGGCTCCTTCAGGTTTTCTTTCTTTCAATCCTGAATTGTCCTTGTTTGGATTTTTAAGTACTGTATTTTTTTTTTTTTCAATAAAATGTCTGACTTGGACAAGAAAGGTAAGAGTTCCAATTTGTGCTGATAATTTTTTAATTCCTCTGCTAAGTTTTGTTGTTGTTGTTGTTGTTGTTGTTGTCGCTCATACTGTCCATACTGTATGTAACAGTCTAGTCTTAAAAATCATAATCTCACCAAACAGTTATCTTTAAACAGTACCCGATGTCACAGATAAGAATGAAATTTAACTCCTTAGATTTTCACACTGGAAAGCCAGATTGCTTTGAAGAGACATGAATTTTCTGAGTAAAGTCAAACACATGTAGGTACAACCCATGAAACAGAAAACAAAAGTTTTCTTTCTCTTATACAAATAAATAATGACTGCACAGATAGAGTGATGATCTTTGAAAGAAATGACAGAAGAATCTTATACTGAAATATTAATGGATACATTCTTGGGAAATGGTTTCAGTTGATTTTTTTACTATTCACCGTAGTTATGTTCTATTAAGTTGTCCTGAACACTAATTAGCAAATACTGAGCCATTGCTCCTAAGGGAAGTACCAGGCTAGGTTCCTGTGAGCCTCTGGTCATGACATTTTTATCAGTCGATCAGTACATAACCCTGTTTTACGTATCTTTGTGTCTAAAAACAACTTACTTAATATATATTGTTGATGCATTAACGTTGAACTCGTGACCAACAGCACAATAACCCATGCCTGAACAGAGGTGATCTAACACTTATATTTCTCCTCAAGGCACATCATGGCCTTCTTTTGCTTAGGAAACCAATGTTAGGACTTCAGCCCCGTGCTTGGGGTTCATCTGAAACAATGAATTGCCAACACAAAACTGAAAAATATGGCACCAACCAAACCACAAAAGGACACTTGGTTACAGTATTAAAGCTGAAAATGCGTACTGTTCTCTTCTTTGACCTCAATGGGGAATGCACACGTGCACTAGGGGTCAAATATTTCACTGTTCTTCAGTGACCCCAGAAATGCTACAAGAACTGACTCGCGAGTGGGGCGCCTGGCTGGCTCAGTCGGTGGAATGTGCAACTCTTAATCTCAGGGGTGTAAGTTCAAGCTCCACATTGGGTAGAGAGATGACTTAAAATTTAAAAAGAGAATTGATTTGGGCGCTACAAATAGATGTTAGTGAGCAGGCAAATTTGTACATATGGAACTGTCAAATAGTAATGAGGATCAACTCTGTTCAGTTTTGTCAAGGGCAAAGTGTTATTACAGAAAAGTTAGAGGTTCTGAAGTCTGGAACTTGGTGAATCCCCGATCTAATTCTTCTTTTTATTTTTAACTACAAATTGGACCTCATTTTCTCTTTCTGTTAAATAGAGACAGTATTTAATTTGCAGAAGTGCTGTCAGAATTAAATTAGATTAGATGTATATCATAGGTCCAGAACCATGTTCGTCACATTGTATCTATTAAATAAATGATAGTTACTGTTGTTATTAGATATACTAAATACAGAATCTCATGATTTAGAGAAAATTTATATTATGGGTTAAAGTGCAGAATCTTTTAAGTTTTTCATATTTTATATATGATATGCCTTTATATTTAATATTTAAGGTGCTTTATATTGAAGCCTTTTCTGTTTCTTTTATACTCCATTTATATTTGAGCCAGCCTGTGTCTTTAATATGGTCTTCGAAGAATAATTTGGAATTTGAATTTAATTTGTTATTTTTTTAAAGATTTTATTTATTTATTTGACAGAGAGACAGACAGGGAACACAAGCAGGGGAGTGGAAGGAAAACGACTTCCTGCCAAGCAGGGAGTCCAATATAGGGCTAGATCCCAGGGCCCCAGGATCATAACCCCAGCCAAAGGCAGACCCTTAATGTCTGAGCCACCCAGGTGCCCCTCAAATGAATTTTACATTGACAGCCACTGCATTAAATCTCACACCCTAATTGTAGATTAAAAAATTGTTTTAAATACCTCTCCCTAAGTGACTTTCAATCACTAGGCCATTCATTTGCAGAAAGATTTGTACTGTTTAGGAGATTTTGGTCCAGAGTTAACCTGATCCTTAAAAATAACTGCCCATATGCATGAGGGGTGAGTGCAGTCACAGTTCCAAGAATTTAAGGCTGAAAAACGAAATCAACTGTTGCTGTACTTCTGTTAGAATAAAGCACTGGTTTATTGGAGCCCAGCTAGGAAGCCTCTAATATTTACCCCTTTTAGGAGAATTAAGCAAATGATAATTAATCCTGAGGAATATTCTGGGACCTTTATCTAGGAGATGCAGAGTGAATCTGTTTTATTTCCAGAATTTTTGCATCAAGTACAATTCAGAGTGAATAAGCCACAGAAAAATCATCCATCAGAGAATCTGTTTGGGGATATGGTACTTACAAAGTGAATCCAATTACCCTGACTTAACCATAGTATTTCAGTTAGCCAAGATAGCCTAACCCTAAGCATTCTAATTAATTGTTTCTGTAGGTGAGAGATCTTTTTTTTTAAAGTTATTAAACTGATGGTCTTAGAACAAGCGTTACATTTTCCCAAGTTAACATTCAAATTGAGTGGTCTGTGAAAAATCAGGAAATAAATGACTCTGTTTAAAACATAGTACCTAAAATTCAACGTTAATATTACATAAAGAATTGTACCTAAAGGTTGTAAGGTTCTGTTTAAAAATTTTATCATTATTGAAGTCCGGTTTTTTTGTGTGTAGATGAAATGAGAACAGTAGTGGTGATGGTGGTGGTTATTCTGTCAAAGAAAATGCATCTGATTTAACGGCCTGTTTGTTTATACGTGTTTCTCAAGTTATATATCTGGAAAAAATGTGAACATTAACCCTTAATCTAAATTGTCATTCTGTACAAGTAAGCATACTGTTATACCCAACAATGAAGTAGCCCTCAAAATAACTTACATCTGTTTAGAATTTTGAATTATTTCATTGTTTAAGAGAAGGGAATATTATATATATTTTCTTTCTCTGAAGTATATCATGGAAGACCAGACCAGATTTCATAAGTGGCATATTGATAATGATAATGAAACTATAATGATTTACTCTGTATGCCTCGCCCAGCCTTTTTGTTTGTTTGTTCTTGGGATACTAGAATGGGAATATTTAGTCTGATTTACAGCCTTTCACAACAGAAGGGCCATTTTAAATGGATTTGGTTTAAATAGGGGAAGTACATAAACTTTTCTCTTAGACTAGTCTAAGAAATTTTTTTTTTAAGATTTTATTTATTTATTTGACAGAGAGAGATCACAAGCAAACAGAGAGGCAGGCAAAGAGGAGGAAGCAGGCTCCCTGCTGAGCAGAGAGCCCAATGCAGGCCTTGATCCCAGGACCCTGAGATCGTGACCTGAGCCAAAGGCAGAGGCTTTAACCCACTGAGCTACCCAGGCGCCCCTAAGAAATTTTATAATAGAAAACATATCTAAAAGGATTTTTTTAAAGATTTTTGTTTACTTATTTGACAGAGAGATCACAGGTAGGCAGAGAGGCAGGCAGAGAGAGAGGAGGAAGCAGGCTCCCTGCTGAGCAGAGAGCTGGATGCAGGCCTGGATCCCAGGACCCTGAGATCATGCATGACCTGAGCCGAAGGCAGAGGCTTAACCCTCTGAGCCACCCAGGTGCCCTAAAAGGATTTTTAAAAATATACAGGATGTGTGTCCTCAGCTCTACTCTGACCATGTGCTAATTATCTAATGTTTTTTAGTGGAATTCAGTAATTAAGTGCTTAATTACAATCTCTGTGAATTGATATTTGTATCCTTAAACCATTTTTGGATACACTACAGAATCCAAGAAAACTATATATTTAGAATTTTCTTATATTCCAAGTATATATTATACCATATATATTCTAATCTATTATTACTATGTATGTTTAAATAATTTAATTTTTATCTTATCTCAAAGTCAGCTTGAGGTCCAGATTTCATGCTGGAAATTAATACTTTTTTCTTAGAACTTATTTTGGGATAAAGTAGATTTTGTATCATATAGAAGTCCTTAGTAGAATTGTAATAAATATTTCTTCTACAAAAGACATTTTAATAGTGTCTCTTTTTGATTTAAAATTCATGTGTCATTACTCATTTTACATTTTACATATAAATGTAATACCTATAATATTTGAAAATTTGAATCTAACAATTTTTCATTCTGTTCCACTAAAAGTAGTATCAATATTACTATTGATATTTAGTCTTAATCACTTTATACTTTATTAAAAGTGGACTATATACATATTTAATAATAAATATATATTTATTCATTCAACAAGTATTTGCATGCTTATTCTGTTCTCCATATTTTGCTTTTAAAATCCTTTAGGAAAGAATACATAAGCATGTTCAATCTTGGTATTTTAATATTGCCAAATTTGACCACTTACACTTTTTATCTACCTGTTAAATTGTCCTTGCTTTTCTGATTACTTACCACTACAATTGGCCTGGTTTCATGTGGGTTTGTGATACTTCAGAAATCTGGAGCCTAGCAAAGAGAATGTTGGTAACGACTTATAATGATTCTTACTGTATGCCAGACACTTTTCTAGGTTATATTTATATATTTTAATTTATTTAATCCTATTAACATTTACAACGTAAAGCGTTTTCAAATTTGTTTTTCCTTTGCTATACCAAAATTAATGGAATCTGGAAGTTTCTTCACTCTGTTGTCACATTGCTAATAAATGTAAATAAATTTCCTTCATAAAATAGTCTTCATTCCTGGTTACCAAATGCTATTGGAAGTGTGAGTTACTTTGATAAATCTGCAGCATTCTTTGCTATCTTGAAGAATGAGCACAGTCAAGTTGTGTGCCATAATAAAAATAATAATTAAAATGTTTTACGGCTTCCATCGGATTAATCATTGGGACCACATTCTCCATTCCCATCCTTTTCTTTGTTTCTCAGGTAGTATATAGTACCTTGTTTTGATATTTAACATTACCCATTTCTGGTCTGCTTGCTTGTTCTGTTTCTGCTGTTTTCTCTGCTTACCCTCCATGGTCCCTCGTTATCTCTCCAAGCCCTTACAGTGTACCTAGAAGCTGTCACATGTCTGCTGCAACTGTGATGATAGCCTCTGCATTTTTCTTGCTCTGCTCCTTTCCTACCCCTTTTTAGTGAAACTTGGGTAGACTTCATACAGAAGGATTTGTTAGCTGGTACTTAAATGTGAGTTAGCTTACCTACTCAACTGGGGAGGGAATTGACAAGACAGAAGAGCATGGATGGGTAAGGCTTAAATTTAAAGCAGCATAGAATATCCGGGAAACTGAATCCAGTGTCGCTGAAGTATATGTAAGGTATGCTGTGTGGAGGAGTATATGGCAGACAGGTAGGCAGGAATTCGATCATTTCAGACTCCCTGTTCCATGGGAATGCCTGCTAACTGATGTAATCCTGGGGGGAGGGGAGGGTGGGATAAGGTAATCAGATTTGTCTTGAGAGATAACATGGAATGCAGTATAGAGGGTACATTGGGTGGTTATAAGATTAGGGATCTAAGGTCTGTCTCTGTGCCCCAGTAGATGGGATCCACAGTAGACTGAAACCCTGTATTTTATTGGACTCAACAGTCTGACTTTTGAGTAGTATCCATTCATTCAAAAAATATTAGATTGAATCTTTACTGTGTGCTAGGTACTATTCTAGGCCATGGGTGTTAAAGTCATGAACAAGGCAGACAAGGTTCCAGGATTATATTTTAATGAGTAAAAATAAGCTTGGTTAGGAGAGGAGGGTAACTAAATATAAATGGCCATGGAGAAGATTCAACAGGATGATGTGACACGATTACAGAATATGAAGGTGATTGGAGGTAATAGGATTTGCAGGCTGCAATAATTTTCAACCTTAGCTAATCTAGTGTTTCCTTCTCATCACTCCTACAAAACCTGGGAAAAGAAACAAGGGTGTGCATTACTCAAACGTGTTTATTCAAGAAGTTGGGGTAGGTCCTAGACGTTTCTCCTGTTTCCTGACCAGACTGATGAGTTTTTAAATGTCGCTGTAGGTAGTACTGCACATGGCAAAAGAATGTCATTTTTGTTTACGAGAAAAAATCCTACTATTGATGCTTTTGAATTTTTCTTTTTACTAAAAGTTTGTAGGTGCCAAATATTTGTATAGTGTTTGGTTTTCTTTGAATTTAATCATGATGTCTGTTTTGAAATTTGCTATTGTGATATTGTAGTTCTGCTTTTGTGGCCACTTAAATATTGTGTAGGGCAAGTAGTCTTTATTACTTTTTTAAAAATACGTAAACTGCCATGCTTTCTTTTTTTAAATCTTTTTTCATTTTGCCATTTGTGCATAAGTTCTTAGGTTATCACATTGTTAGTAAAGAGAAGTGGTTTGTTTAAAGATTGGGGTTTTTTTTTTTTTAATCTCTTTAAAAGCAAACATTTGAGGTTTTTGGAAAGTGTCAGGATTATGTTTATCATTTTACAGTTACTCTTATAGTTCTGGTATCCCGAGAAACCTTTGAAATATGTTCTAAAATGTTCTTTCTTTAGAAATTAAGACTGCTGATTGATAACCATTTGATTCCACAGATGGGAGACTCAATACCCCCTCTTCCTTGTTGCTCTTTAAAATGGTGGTGACATTGCCAGAGTCCCCATGAGTTTTCTTTTATCTTTCCTTCTTTTTCCTTTTTCTTTTCTTTCTTTTTTCTTTTTTTTAGTCATAATTGGAGAAACAGAAATGTTGCAAACATTTCACTTCCTTCAAAGCTTCAACTTTTGTTTTCTGCCTTTTATGTCGCTGATAGAATTATTCTGAAGGTCTATAAAACTCAGTTTTCTAATTTTCCTTCAGATACGTCAGATATCTAATATCAGAAAAGTTCAAAATCAATGATGGGTAGAACACTTCCAAATAATATTTAAAAAGTGCTTTCTATATTGAAGTCACCTGAAAATCCTCCAACTGAAGGTCAGTTTGAACAACTGAGAATTCACAAAGAAGTCATATAAATAAAAGGGGTTCCCTGTACTTTAGTTAGAAAATGCCAAGCAGGTATTTATTGCCTGTCATCTGGGCAGCAGGATTCTGACAAACCAGAGATGCATTCCAACAGGTATTTACAAATACTTTAAGCCAGTAAAACCTGTAAAATTTTTGTTGTTAGATAACAGTTGTCTAAAACATTGACCAGTGCTTCCTGAGGGAATAGAGTAAAAGTTTCAGGATCTCTTTGGATACAAAAGAAGCAATGACTCGAGCCATCCCCAGTACAGCATCTTCCTCTTAGAACTTTATATTTAAATCTGATCACTGGTTGTAGACAGCTCACCCTTGTAGCGTTGCAGGTGCATTTATCTTTAGGTTGCAGTATAATTATAGTAATATCTAATAGCATGCAC
The DNA here is from genome assembly GCA_004023965.1 of Spilogale gracilis. Taxonomy (NCBI): domain Eukaryota; kingdom Metazoa; phylum Chordata; class Mammalia; order Carnivora; family Mephitidae; genus Spilogale; species Spilogale gracilis. The sequence goes on from PITA01015816.1 coordinate 21,708, forward strand.
TTGGTCTTTTTGAGGTCTTTCAGATTTGTATAGAGTTTGAAGTATGTAGTCTAAAAATACTTCTTTAGAAGCTACAGTCTTTAAAAAAGTAAATAATTATTACTAAGCCTTCCTCCCATTCCATTTCATTTACATGTGTTTTTTTACAGACTCCTCTTATACCCACAAAAATTTTTTGACCCACAAAAACATTTTATTAGAGTGTCTTACATCATTTGTTGAATGAATAAATAAGTATATGTTATATCCGATAACATTGTGGGTCAATTTTTTGACCCACAAAAACATTATATTAGAGTGTCTTATATCATTTGTTGGATAAATAAATAAATAAGTATATGTTCTATCCGACTCAGAAACTCAGTGTCTTGCCTGCGTGTTTTCAGCGACAGATTTCTTGGTTCAGTTGTACACACATGTCTTGAAGGCTTATGTTGGATGTGGGAAAGGCCAGGAATACAAAAATAAGTAAGATATGCCTTTGTCCTCAGTACCTTACTGTTTGGTTAATAAAAATTATCTGGGAAAGAGAAGAGAGGGGAGACCTAACGTTGGTTGAGGGAAGCATTGAACCCAAGTGGTTTTTCATTCTTCAATGTAAATTTCAGTGTATGTGTTCTCTTTAATCCTTCACTCTTTCCACATCTGGCCATGTCTGAGTCTTACTCCATTAATGTCCTGTTAGCCCCTTCGTTTCAGTGCCTTAGGGTACTTACCCATAATCTTCCATTTTGGTAACACATTAGGTTTGTCCCTGGTCTATCTTCCAGTTTTCCTTCCTCTGATCTGTATCACATTTAACTCCAAGTAAACATTTTTAAAACATGATTATGCCCAATCCTATTGGTCTTCCATTCTCAACATGCCCACATCTCCTTCAGCTTTCTCCTGTTAGGCCGCATTCATTCATACTATAGCTTTGCTCACAATAGTACATCCCTCTCCTTTCTGTTAGATTCATACCCTTCAAGGAACAGTTCAGATTCTTTACCTTTTCTTGAAAACCCTCTTCAACTCTTCACATTTGAGAGATCATTCTTCTGCAATGGCATTGTCTCTCCTGTCTCTATTTTATTCTTTATTCTGCTTATGTTTGCATTATATCTACAAGTATGTAGAACACCCCCATGACAGGAATCCAGCTCAAGCCTGTAGGATGTGCTTAATAATTTTGAGAATGTTGATGGAGACTACTGGTTCACCCTGTGTTTTTTAGGGAGTGTACCACCACTGGTTATGAAGCCAGTTCAACTTTAAGTAACATCTGTTCCTACCAAGAGTAGTGTCTAAATTCTTCATTGCTTTTAATTTGTTCTTTCTTGTATGCCATGATGTGATGGCAGATGGGATTTCATTTGACAAAGCACTAAAGAAAAGCTGATTTGATGTCTAGTGTGCAGGTATACGGCTTGTGTACCTTTTGGTTGGAGAATTCGTAAATGTTGCTATTCAGTAGGGATTTCCCTTGGAAATAATCTCCTAATAAGTAATCTCCTCCTCAAGGGTGGTGGGTGGGACAGTGTTGAGTCCACTGGCCAGCATTCAAACTAGAAGAGGACAGGGAGCATTCAGTGTGCCGACTTTCACTGTCAGTGATTCATCAGTCACATATATGAACGCCCAGTGTTTATTATAGTTTAGCACATTTAAATAATGGATTTTGAGCTTTTGCTGTGCTGTAGGGTAGCCGTAGTAACCTATTAAGACTGGCTAAATAGGGTTGAGATCAGGGGATCGACTTTTTTTTTTTTTTTTTTAACAGACTCCCTGCTTTGGAGGTATCTGGCACCTCCCAACTTCTGAAACTTCCTGAAGTCTGCTGTTTTAGTTAGCTTGCTTGTTGCCACCCTCTCCCCTCCTGCCTTGCAGTAAGGGAAACTGAATGGCCGGTCACACACCCCTTTGATTTTCATGTATACTTTTGTCAAAGTACCTTGTTTGGTTGTGTCTTCTTTACTATTCTCTTTGTCCTAGTGGAATTTCACCCCTTTACTCTTCCCAGTCATTTTAGCAAGGCTTTGGGAGGGAGCTGAAATAAATATATGATCAGTGCGTTATGTGTACTAGGAAGTCTTATGTGTCATCCTTTTGTAATTTTCATTGTTACAAAAAGGTAATCAATACACAGGTTTTAAAAGCCAAACAGGACAAAAAAAAATATCCAGTGAAAGGTTGTTGCCCTACACCCAGTTTCTCCCACACTCATCTGTGCAAAGATAGCATCTGTTCCTCTGGCCCTCGATTTTTATACTTTAAAAACATGTCAGGAGGGATGCTTGGGTGGCTCAGTCACTTAAGCATCTAACTCTTGGTTTCAGCTCAGGTCATGATCTCAGGGTTCTGGGATCAAGCCCCACGCTGGGCTCTGTGCTCAGTGAGGAGTCTGCTTGAAATTCTCTCCCTCCTTCTGCCTCTCCCCACCGCCCTGCCCCCACTCACTCTTTCTCTTTCTCTAAAATAAAATAACTCTTAAAAAGAAGGTCAGAGAGGGGCACCTGGGTGGCTCAGAGGGTTGAGCCTCTGCCTTTGGCTCGGGTCATGATCCCAGGGTCCTAGGATCGAGTCCCACATCGAGCTCTCTGCTCAGCAGGGAGCCTGCTTCCCCTTCTTTCTCTGCCTGCCTCTCTGCCTATCTGTGATCTCTTTCTCTGTCAAATAAATAAAATGTTTTTAAAATAAATAAATAAATAAATAATAAAAAGGTCAGAGAGATTGTAAATTGTACTTATTTTTCATTCATTTGTTTGGCTACATAATATATCACAATAATATATTAATAATGTATTTCTCATGTCAGCTTTTATATAACTAAAGGGACAGAAATATTTTATTACTATGAACTATATTATCTAACATTTATTGAGTCATTATTTGCCAGGTGGTGTTTTAATCTCTTTATGTATGTTAATTCATTTAATGTTCAAAAAAAGCCTGCTGAGGTAAATATTATTCTCCTCTCTATCTCTTAAACCAAGAAACAGGGACAGATGGCTTAAATGACTTGTTGAAGGCCACAGCTAGTAATTGACAGTGTCAGGATATGAACTCTGGCCCCAGGACCAGCTCCCCAGGGACCTAACCGTCAAGCTATATAGCCTCTCCTTCAAGGGTAAAAAAATATATTTACACTTAATTTTTAATTTCTCAAAAAATGTCTGGATCTAACGGCCTAGAAGGAATACATTTCATTCAGGTAGTTTGGTCAATTTCATGAGTATATTGGGCTGATCATTCTTGAGTTCAGTTGATTAAGTTGAATGTGTTGAATTGGATATCTGTTTTATTTTTCAGTGTAATAGTTTTCATCACGTAAATATGCTGTCCGTTTCTCCCATCAACTCTCCCACTTCTAACTGATGTGTTTTCTCTGCTGTCTTTTGATTTAACCTGTTGATTTAACTTCCTAGGTCTTTTCTGACATTTACAACTTTTCTTTCTCTAATCTATTAGAAGGTACATTTTCTGTTACCTATCATTGAGTTTTCTTCCTCTCCAGAAATGTTAGTGCAGCACTAAATATTTAAATAGCATTTGATGTTTTGTAACAATCTCCATCCATCCTGTGATATAAGTATTATGGTAATTCCCATTTTATGGATTCACATATTTTCAAAGCATTAGCTTCATTAAGAAGGATCAGAGCTAGGTCTGAATTCCAGCCCTTTTGCAAACGAAAATTTTCAGAAGTTTATACTCTCTTCTGTATTTTTAGCTGAAACTGCAGTGATATGTCTTGAAAATACCACGGGGCGTGAAACTTAAATTTCTTGTCAACTTGTAAAAGCTGTCCTCTTCAAAATTTGATTGCGTTCTCATTTTGAGGAAGGAGTCAGGAATTTTTGTCATCAAATTCTTATTTCATGCTTTTAAGTTGTTTATATTAAGGTGATTATATTGAAATAAATAATTTGATTCATGCTGCAAATTTGGTACTAGCCTTTTTCATATTTGTTAATATCATGACTTTCCCTAACCTACTTCCTGGAATAGCTTTATAAAATACTAGTTCAGGGGCGCCTGGGTGGCTCAGTTGGTTAAGCGACTGCCTTCGGCTCAGGTCATGAACCCGGAGATCCGGGATCAAGTCCCACATCGGGCTACCTGCTCGGCGGGAAGCCTGCTTCTCCCTCTCTCAGTCCCTCTGCTTGTGTTCCTTCTCTGGCTGTGTTTCTCTCTGTCAAATAAATAAAATCTTAAAAAAAAAAAAATTTTTTAAATACTAGTTCATGCCCAGCCTGCGGACTCGACTGTTATAGGAAATACCAATTAATATGACTCTTCCTTGATCAAGCAAAATCTTAGAGACATCCTGTTTCCTCAGCAAATTATTCCATGTGTTGTCTGTATTACTAACACATTGCTGACACACTGTTATGTATATTGTGTCTTATGTTTGTGATTGAAATGCCTTTATTTCCATTGGAATGTTCCTTGAGGTGCTGACTAGAGGAGTTCTCTCCTATTTTTCCCAACATGTTAACTCCCAGCTCTCCAGTGTTGTAGCACTGTGAAGGGCAAGATGGGCAAAGCAGATACTTTATATATGAGAAGGGGCTTTTCCACAAACACACACATACATATTTTCTTTTTAGATTATTTTATTTCTGATCAGTAATCCTTGATTTCATTGAGACACTAGAAGGACATACACTGTTTTCACAACAGTCATAATCATAAACTTTGTTAAAAGTGGATTAGGATATAAATATGTATGAAGAAATTAGATGTTCTCACCATGAATATATGGTATCAACATGTCTTGAGTGAATTACAGACTTTACTCATTTCTAGGCCATTTGTTTTATATATAGATTAAATATAGATAATTACTCGTGTGACAGGTTACTTTATTACTTTGATAGATCTCAGAGTACTGCATGCAGTTATAGTGTGATTATTGTAATAATTTGGGTTCACTAATAACCAGAATTAACATTACATGAATTAAAATTTAAAAATTGGAATTTGATTTTGTTTAAAGTCAGTTTTACTTCTGGTGGTTATTTTGACTTAATAACAGACTGTGCTTTTTAATTGAAGTTTTTAATTATTTTTAAGTTCACATGTTAAATAGAAGAATGTTCTGGAACTATTAAAAATTATAGTTAGAATCTTAACTTCCATAGGTTAATCAGTTCATTTTTGTCTTGTGCCTCACTTGTTTTAAAAAATTATTAAATTTATTTGTAAGGGGGTAAATGTGCATCATGTGGTAGAAGTACTAAACTTAAAATTTATTTTTACTTTTATGAGCACTTGGCCAAATATGCAGCACATCTCACATGTTCAGTAATTGTTTCTCATATAACTCTAATACCTTGTCCTGCAAAAGTGTGTGTTTTAGAAAGATATTTAATGGTTAAGCTGTTCCAAAGTTATTTGCAAACCCTCATTAAGATTTGTTACCTGAGAGGATAAAATTAAAGATTCTAATCTGGTTATCCTATTTTCATCCACATTTTTTATTTTGTTTTGTTTTGTGTTTCAGTAAGGATTCCACATTTCTGGTTCAAAGAGGTTTCTACCGGCTTTTCACGTTAAGGCAGTTCTTTAGAAAAGCAGATCTCTTCTGGCTATGTAATGCATTTTATTTAATTTTATAGTTTTTATGATATCATATATTAGAGATTGCCAAAAATATAGGAAAATTTTAGAGAACATTTTTGGATTTGATGGATTACCACTCTTGAAAGGGAAACAAAACACTAAATATTTCTAATCCCGCATTATTTACCGCATGGGTGGTTAAATGCTACTTTAAGCCTCATAAAATTAAAAGGGAGAAATCTGCCAACTGTAGCAGGAATTGGATTTAGGAAGAGTGGTACAGAGCCAAAATATTGCTACAGAATTAAATGTCAAAAATCTTCTTTAATAGTAGATATATAGTTCACAGTGCCTGGTTATGATTAATACATTTAATCTAAATCACTGAAAGTTGCACTCTCCTTTTCCATAAAATACAATAGGACACAAATCAGTTTTACTGTAGATGGATAACAATTGGAAAATAATGCATCTTCCCGCCCAATAAATTGTCAGTTATACCTTTTAACTAAAATCAATTCATCTTTCCAAAATTTATTGCAATTTCTAATAATAAATCTCCTCAAATGTTTATTCATTTGGTTTTTGATACATTTGTGCCACTTTTGCTATGGTCTAATGTTTTCTCTTTTGATTCATTGTAAATTAGAAAATCTATTTTCAGTCAGTTTTCTAGTTAAGAAGTTAAAATCTATAACCTAGCACCTTTTTCACTCTCCTTTGTACATTTTAATACCCTTGAACTCGAACTTAAATGCAATCCGGTAAATTCTTTTCAGAAGGAGATTAAAAGACTTTTCAATGTAACTTCTTGAGTAAGGGCCAGATTCATAAAACAAGCAGTTAGGAGGTTGTTAGATGGTTGTTGCCATAGATCCATTTTGGAATCAAAAAGAGGAGAAAGAAATACATGGGGTCATGTCATCATTTCATGTAAGTACTTAGTATAAAAATGAGGAAATGCCCATTTGAATTAGGATCAGATACTGATAATATTGGGTGTCTGCTTTTATTTTCTTTTCATTGTAGTAACCCAAAAATGTCATTGAAAGGAAGCCGGCTATTTCCTACACAGAGGTCTTCCTCTTACTAATCTTCAGATACACTTTTTAATCTCTATACATACAAATTTCAGATTATTCTTTTCTAATATATCCTAAGTGTGCAGTCACATTGGTTTTTCATATACACTGTGTTTTAGAATGTAATCATTGTGATGTTTTTAATTTCATACATGACATATGACTGTCTCTCATTCTTTATACTGTTAAGATTACCATTAGACTTAAAATAAATCCTTCAAATACGGTATAGTGAACAAAAACTCATGTCATTTCAATTTTATACCTTCCTACACATATTCCACAATGAATTTGAAAATGGTACCCTTTTCTTTTTCCTATCTCTACCTCCACTATGCTGTTATATAAAGTTTAAAAATGAAGTAAATATCAGTTGATTTGACAACAAATTACATAAAAATGTGTTTGCAATTAACATGTTCCGAGGTTTGTTGTTAAGTCTGTACTTTCAATAATTCTGTCAAAATTCTGAAATAGATTTTTGGAATGGATACTGTTAGAAAAGAAAGTGACATTAATTTGAATTAAACGTGTAACCCCTTAGCAAATTTGTATCATTGCTAACATATAAGATGCCATATGATTAATTTAGCAGTTAAAAACGTGATTTTTGTGGCCAGAATAGCCAAAATTGAATTCATTGTTTGGGCTAACTACATGGTGAGGAAAACAGATGCTTTCTAAGGCAAAGATTAGACACGAATTACAGCTCTTACTTATTCATCTAAAATAGTGCAGCTTTTTTTTTTTTAAGCTATGAACTTAATGTTTTTGGTACATGGCTTCTTTAATACAAAATATAATATTCATTTGGATCTAACAAATTAATTTTTGTATTAACAAATGGCAAGTTTTTATAAATTGAGCTAACTGTAAAAGCTTTAAAAGTAATTTCCAACTTACATGTACTTCCTAATTTGATTTTCCCATCACATTAAATATGAAAGTAAATCATATCATGCTCTTTTAAATAAAAAATGATAAACCTAAATGCTCTGCCTTTCTCTTAAAACACCAATAACAGATTGGAGTGTTATCCTCTAGTGGTTTCATCAACGTTGGCTAATGATATGGTGTCAATTTGTCGCTTAAGTGCTAGGATTTTGCTATGTTACTGTCGGTTATGAAGACTTTAGCAACAACTCTAATCTCAGAGTTTTCACCTTTCCATGGTAGTCGGTTTTGTAAAGGACAGCAGATTTCTTCTCCCCACCTTTCAAAGGAGGAAGTTAAGGTTCTGGGAAGACAAGTAAGTGACATAACTAGGAAGAGGCAAGAGTTGTTCCTGGTCCCAAAGACTTTTCCATGCCTCCCACCCCCTGCCTTTCTGTACTTTTCCCAGTTGAATGTGAATCCATCCTGGAGGCTGAACTTTTCTTGTTTTCAGCCTTAGTTTGAGGACTTGCCGTGTTAATTTTTACTGTTTTCAAGCAAAATAAATGTTTTGAAGGAGATCAGTGAGTAATCCGTATATTTTTCCCAAGCCTCTAGTTGTCTCTTGGCCACTGACTCAACCTACGTCTTGCTTAGCCTTTCATTCTTTACTTTCTTTCACCCTTTCCTCCATTCTCCTCAAATCCTAATGTGATCCTTCTGACCCATTTGACTTCTAACTTGAAATCTTTTGGTTCCTCCCCTTGGTTTCTCAAGTAGCACCTAACTCCTTTTCTTCCTGCCTAGCTCATCTTTGATTGTAGTAACCCAATTAGGGCTTCTGCTCACCTTTCCATCTCTTTATCCTGATTCTTTCTGGTTGATATATCCTGAATGTGTCTTGTACTTCCCAGTTTTTGTCACTTTGTTCCAACTGCTTTTACTATTTGCAACATCACACTTCATAGACACATGAAAATCTTGCCCATTCATCAAAATACATTTTCGTTAAAACCTTATCTGAGAACTTCCTTGCATCTCTCTTGTCATTCAAAGGCCTCACTCCCATCATTTCATGACTCACAGAACCGTATGTTAGCCACTTCTGGTAGAATGCAAGCAAAAAGCATGGAACTGGAAATCAGAATAACTTCTCTGAGATCCGTGATTTGCTGGCTGCGTAACCTTGGAGAAATAACTTTTCGAGCTTTAGTTTCCTCATCCCTAAAATAAAGATAATAAAGGATAAGATGAAATAAGGTATGTAATAGGACTTCATGAAGTGTAAAGGAACTATTATTACTCATTCATTTCAGGAGTCCAAAGCTCAAATGCCTTCAGGGGCCAGGCAGATAAAACATACAGAACATACACACATATATGTGAAGTAGCTTTGTGTTGGGGATGTAGCTGCATGCTAGAAAGGGCATCCCTAGCTCAAGGTATTCAAATTCAAAACAATTTAAGATGCTGATAGCTAAAAAAATAAAAAATAAAAATAAAGGGAAGAAAAAGAAAAAGAAGGAAAACCTGTTTACTGGCCAAATACTGCTGCCCCTTTTTGTACATCCCTTTCCACAGCTGAGTAAAGCAATATTGTATTCCCACAAAGCCTTGCGTGTTGCAGGTAACTCATGACCTTTGGGAAGGTCAGTGGGCAAGTAGATGACTTGAGTGGGTAAGTGAAGTTTAAATGTATAATGTGAGAAATGAGGTATTTGCATTTTAATCTCTTTTCCTGATAGCAAGGAAGAGATATAAAGACATTGTATGGACCATGGTTTCTCTTTTGGTCCTCTAGTGAAAACTTCCCATGTATGTTGCTATGCATAGTTTTGTCTTAACTCTTTGGTGTTGACCACAGAAGCACTATTAGAGTTTACCGAAAATTCAGGCATTTTACTATAAGAATGTTATTTCCTCTGTCCTCTGTGTTGGTAGGCTCTGGCTGACTGAAGAGAGCTCTGTGAATCTAGTGCCTTTTCCTTTCAATTGCTGTTCCCTCTGATCCTTAACACTTGCTTGAAGAAAAGCCTAGTGCTTAAGATCTAATGATTCTTTCCCTGGGATCTGAGAAATATAGGCTGTTTATTTTCTCATCTTTACAGAGTTAAATGTATCTTATTCAGTGTGTTAGAAGCCACTTGTAAAACTTAGATTTAGGTACAGTTAATTTTTACATCTTTCAAAGGAAGTATTACAGGCTTAGTTCAGTGCTAAAATAAAAGCCAAGGGCCCAAGGACTCTAATGTGTCTGTACTCTTGGTATTTTTCTCATATTTACCAATAAATGACCGTCTCTGCAGTTATGGTATGAAAAGCTGTTGCCAAATGACCTGATAAAAGGGAAATTATACTCCAGTGTGGCAACCAAAACCATGGTACTGTTTTGCAAAACTGAGTGAGACATAAGCTTAGCTGTAGTGTATACTCATCGATAGAAACTCGGCTATTATTAGATTCACTGAATGCAAGTAAATGAAAGCTTCATTAATTTGACCTTTATGATCTGAGTGGTACAATGCTTACATCAAGAAAGAGAAGTAAAATCTCTTAATCTTATTTAACTGCCCTAGAATGTCGAGTAGAGAAAGGATGCCGCTTCTATGAGGAATAATTGAGAAACCATTGCCTAGCAAGTTGTCTGGTACAAATTCATTTGAAAAAAATTTCCCCTAAAGTCCTTTCCATATTTTCTTAGACTCTCTTTTAGAGTGTTTGTTCACTTATAAAGTAATTAATTGATTCCACTCTAGGTTTTTCACTTGCCTAAATAATTTTCCTGTTTATAAATATAGAACTCTCCAGTTACATACAAATTTAAAACCCCTTGATTTACAATGTTTATACACATGTTATATTTTTAAGTTTGGAGACATTTAGAGCATATAGAACAACTGGGTGTCTTTCAATCCAGTTCATTTCTGTTTAGGAAATATGTATTTAAGCATTAAGTAGCAAATATCCATTGAACAGTTACTGTGAGCCAGGCACCATTCTCCATGTTTGATGATACACCAGCAGGCTAAAACAGACAAAAATCTTTGTGAAGCTTACGTTTTGGTAGGCAGCACCTGTATGTCAACCCTTTGTTGAGTATAAAATCTAGAAAGCTGCGTAAGTTTTGTTCTTGCCCTTAGAAGAGCTTCCATTCTCATTCCAGAAATGTAGAGAATTCCATCATAATGGGCCAAGTGTTAGGAAAGAGTTGCTAACTGAACACAAAAAAGATAAGGGGCACCTCACCCAGCTTTAGAACAGCAAGAAATGGTCTTAACTGAAGACTAAAAGATGAATCCAGGTGGTCCAGTTGAAATGGGTACAGTACGTGGATCTCACTGAGCTCTGGGAGTGACCCCTCAAGGACTGGAACCTTAGATCCGTCTTCCAAAAGTGGTAGGTGTTACCTACTTGGAGAGGGTGGGGCAGACACTGTAGACAAAAGGAAAAGCATGAACGAGGGTGCCCAGCGTGAAGCAGTTGGGGTACTTGCTGGCAGCCGCCAGCGGTTGGGCCTTCAACGGGGGGACCTGGAGAAAGGGAGTCACACGGAACAAACAAGAGGTGAGAGAGGTTGGCCCTTGCCCACCTGGAGATTGTCCAACTTAGTGAAGGCAGTCAGGCCCTCTAAAAGATTTTTAATGACATGACATGTGGCTTCACATTCTTTCATGCACAATATAATAGCACCAGCAGGACCACACAACTTGTGCTTCTCAGGTCTTGGAATCAGTCCCACCTGGAAGGCTTGCTTCTTACTTCCTCCCAGTACATTGCCCAGTTCATAATCACTTACATTTTCCTCCATCAGAAGAGTCTTAAAGATTTACCTTGTTGTCTCTATCAAATTACCTCCCCTAAGGGGGTAGGCTTCCTCTTCTGATGTCAGCTGATGTTAGCTTGTGACTGTCACCTGTCTTATAGTCCATTATTTTAGAAAATTAAAATCTGTTTCATTTGATATGTACAGTGCTCGGTATGAATGGTGGTGGTACTGAGAGAAAGAATGGCAGGGGCGCCTGGGTGGCTCAGTGGGTTAAACCTCTGCCTTCAGCTCAGGTCTTGATCTCAGGGTCCTGGGATCGAGCCCCATGTCGCGCTCTCTGCTCAGCAGGGAGCCTGCTTCCTCCTCTCTCTCTGCCTGCCTCTCTGCCTACTTGTGATCTCTCTCTGTCAAATAAATAAATAAAATCTTAAAAAAAAAAAAAGAACTACAGAGGAGGTATTTCTGAGTTCAAGATTCTCTAACAATTTAATTTTAATTTTACTCTTAGTTCATTTTGAAGGGCATTTAATTTTGTTGGGATTTTTTTTTTTTTTTGCAAATGTCACATACATCTTATGGTTCAGTTAATTTTAATAGGTTAAATGCTTCGTTAAAAAAAGGAAAAACAACTTTTAGGCTTTTTAATGATGAAGTCATCCATATGGTTATAATAATGTTTGAAACCGCAGCCCCACCGAAGTCCCTCCCACTGAAATAGCTTCCCAGTAGGTAGATCAATAGTCTTGGTTACTTTCTGAGGCCCTGTGATTGGACCCAACACTGTTCAGGTATCAGAATTAAGTCACTGCTCTCAGTTTTCCTTTGTACTTGAGTGTCTGGTTGTGGGTCTGAGAGGACTCTTAAGCAGAGACTCTCTTCTTCATCGACTTATCTTTTCCATCTTCAAATTCCTCTAAGACTCCTATCCTCTGCCTAGGTCACCATTGAACTCCTGGCTAATGATTCTTCCAAGCCTTTCTCAGCCTCCTCTCTCTCAACTCCTCTTTGGCACTTGTCATTTTTGCTTCTTCCTGTTAGAACTCCCACCCTGCTTTCTCATTACTGTACCATCTCTGTTTTCTCCTTTCTCTGCAAGTACTTCTCTGCCCCTGGCCTGATTTTGTGCCTTGTCTTTTTCTCTATCTTAGATATTGGCATTCTCGTGTTTGTTTGTTGTTTTGTTTTTATTCTTGGTCAGATCTCTTCTATCTGTACTTTTTCTTTTGTTCTAAGAGCTTTCAGTTCTTACCTCTGTGAAGAAGGCAGTGAGGTCTTTTTATGTTGTGCCATGTGTCCTCTAGCCCAGTGGTTCTAGGTATTTTTTTCCATTCCAGTGTACCTGAGAGATAATAACAGAATACCTCTCTATGATGATTCACTCAGGTCGCAGTTCTTAGCCGTGGGTGAGTATCATGACTCAGTCCCACCACCTCCACATTGGCAACTGCATGGATGGTTTGAAAATCCTATCACAATGGTTCTGACACATAACCTTGGCCATGTCCTTTCTCCCAATGCTAATCTCCGCCTTTCTTTTTAACATTAAGAATTACCTTACCTAGGTTTAAAAATTTACCTACCCCAAAATTTCAGCTCCTTTGTGGTCATCTCCATCAGGTTATTATTATGGTGACTTGACTTGATACTCCATTATTTATTCTTGTCTCTTCTAAAGTATGTCCAAACCTTTAACTGAAGATTTAGTTTATGTATATAGTACCCATGTTGATCATATTTTAAGTGAAAATCATCAAGTTGAAGAACAAGAAAGTATTGAGATTTACTATGTAACAGGTTCTTTGAAAGGTCTGGAAGTCCAAAATAAATGATACACATCTATAATCTTAAGGAGTCTACAGTTATTAGGATGTATAGACTAATGCCCTGCTAAGAAAAATTGTGAGTGTCATAACAGAGATATAAGCCAGTTGCACTAATGAGAATAGAATAAGTAAAGTGATCACTTCTACTAAAGGGCAATACAAAAAGAATATCTGTGCTGTGCCTTTGACTGAGGAGGTCTTCCCACAAAGAATAGGAAGGGTAGTATTATATAGTAGAAAGGCCAGGCAGTTGGAATTAGAATGGACTCAATATGAGTTGCCACTGTTACATGGCCTTGGGCAAAATTACTTTGGTCTCTTATCTCCCCTCATCTTTTAATTATTTTCCATCATATGACCTCTCTTTTCTTTATAGCATTCAACCTAATCTGAAATTATACTTTTTTTTCCCCCCGCTGTCTGGTGTCTCCAGCTACTAGAATGTAAACTTCTAGGGTCAAGGACTCATCTTTCTTGTTCACCATTCTCCTCGGTGTCTAGACAGTGCTTGACATATCATAGGAACTCAATACATTAGTGAGAAGTTAAAGAGTTGTAAAAATGGCATGGCTAGTTTAACAGCTATTGAGTACTTAGATGTGTCAAATTTAAGTACATGAATAATGTCAGACTTCTGACAATTCAGTAGAGGGACCTTCGGACAGTAATTCTGATCATCCTTCGAACTTAAACATTCTCTTGTTTTCTGATCTTTTAGTTTAATAAGCCTATGAATTAGATATTAGTATTAATATATGGTGTTTCCTTAGATCTACAAGATTTTTTCTTACTATTTCATATAACATTTCATATTTTCTTTATGGGATCACTTTGAATATGTTCTTAGAAGGTATTTTAGTGAAGTTCTAAACTGATAAATGTGTTCTTTTTAATCTGAAACTGGATTCCTTTCACACTTGTTTGTAAAAAACAGTTTTTCTACATATGTAATTCTGGATTAAACAATTTTTCGTTACACTTGGTGGATACTCTGTTACTGTCTTCTGGCATTTGTTGGTGCCATTGAGAAACCTGTTTTCAGATAATGACAGATAACATAGCTTTTTCTCCCTTCTGATTTTTAGAGTTGTTTTTGATATTCTGTAGGTTCACATGATGTACTGATGTGAATTTATTTACCTCAGTTTTTTGTTGTCTTCCTTTTATCTAATTGCTGTCTGTAACCAGCTCTTAAAAAAAAAAAGAAAAATCAGCCCTTATCTAAATATTGTTTCTTGTTTATTTTGAGTCTTCTATCTTTCTAGGATTCCGGAGAGATAGATGTTACACTTTCTCATTTTATTCTCAATGTCTCTTAACCCTTTTCTCCTGGTTTCCATTTCATTCTTTCCGTGTCACATTGTAAGTAATTTCTTCTGCTTTGTCCTCCAGTTAACTAGCTCTCTTTTTATCTGTGCCTCATCTGCTGTTTAATGCATCTATGCTGTTAAGTGGAAGTAATCTAATACTTGAATTAATCATTTATGAGATGCAAGTGGTCTTTAATTTACTCCTAATTTACTGCATTTTACCCCAAAGGAGTTTATAGACTCAAGAAATTCTAATTTTTAATTAGTTTAATAATTTAATTTAATTAATGCCTTTGTGCCATGCTCAGCCATATTTGGTATCTTTACAAAGAAAGGTATATTTCTGTACTTTTATTTCTGTTGTAGTATAAACTCTGCAATATCAGGTGCTTCTGTTAGTCACAGTTAGGTAGGTTTTATACTCAAATGTCGGGGATAGGACACTGACTGACTAACCAAGTCAATTACATTTATAACTCATTAGTTATCTGGTTTCTGACTTGCTGGCTATTTATATTGTGACTTGCTTACATACCTGCCACCTTTTTCTGATCGTTGATAACACATGACTTATCCATTGTCTTTAGCTTCACAATATTTTGCTATTAAGCATTTATTTTTGAGCATTACTTTTTTTTTTTTTTTAAGCAACTCCAATCCTAAGTATTTTGCCTTTTTAAAAGTAAAGTTGTGGTGTTTCCTTTTCTGCTTTTCATTTTTTGAGGGGTTATCCCCTGGATAAATTTTCCTCCTCTTGTATCTTTTCATAATATGTTATTAATTGAGAAAATGTGTAGACTTACCATGCTCATATATGAAATCAATCTTTATATTCACTGTCATTCATTTTGACATTTTGGTGTTCTAATGGCTTTATGAAAATTTTTATGAAACTGCTTTATAAAAATGTTGTGAACAAAAGTTAAAATACTACAGACTGGTAAGTTTTTATTTGTACTAATTTATGTAGTTTTCAAGCATCCTACCAGTACCTTTCACCTTGTCTCTTCTATGGCAGTTAAAAAAGCAGTGGGTGAATGGAACAGGAAATGGGTTAACAAAGGGCAATCGGAATATAAAAGGAAAGAAATAGGGGAAAATGATAAACAGTGGCCAACTTGAGTGATAAAGCCCAACCCAGTTAAGGCCCTTTGTGCCCCTGTGTTTTAAATTTACCTCACGTGACCTTGAGTCCTTACTTCCCGACCCCCACCTCTCAGGTACCTCAGCTATTTTCTGACAGAAGTGAAAATGATCAAGGAAGGTAGAAAAGGCAATTTGACCTTAAACTGAAAAAAAAAAAAATTTACACTTTTAACAGTTTAAAACTGTTCCTCTGCAAAGCGTTCCCGAGCTGGACACACGTGTGTGCGCACATGTATGCACATACCCCCAGTCGTGAGACATAGCCTCGCTCACGGCCCAGTGTGTCATGAGGGCAACTAGAAGCTCTGACACTCGGGCCCAGTCTCACTCGTGGCATCAGGTATTGGAAGGAGCGTGGAACTTAGGAGTCAGCGTGAGAAGATTTGCTCTTTTAGCCCTGCAGCTGGTTAACTACTTGAACTTGTACAAGTCCTTAACTTCTGTACCTTCAGTTTCTCCTCTTGCCTCTGTTTTACACCTTGTTGGTCGTTTATGGAGGGGCTTTGGATATTACTACTTATTTCTAGTTTGCTTATTGGTGAAAGGGAAACCTTGAAATCAGGTTTGAGGGTTTTTTGTTTTGTTTTGTTTTCCTTGTTTTTTGTTTTGTTTTGTTTCTAAGAGGCTCTCTAACCTCGTTTAACCTGCAGACCCATAAAGCCCAGTAAAAGGTAGGGACAAGAGAAATAGATGGGGGGGGAGTATAAATCCTTGCAGGCCTACAGCAGCGATTTTAAATTTAGCCTCCAGACACATCTTGGAAGATGGTGGAGGTGGGTCTTGTTAAAATGTAAATTCTGAAAAAAAAAAAAAAAGTAGATTCTGATTCTGGAAGTCTTGGTGGGGCTCGTGATTTTGCATTTCTGACAAACTCCTGAGTAAAGCTGTGGCTGGTCTGAGGACCCCTCTTAAGCAGCAAAGCTTGAGAGGGTTGGTGGGGGAAAGAGAAAGACTTCAGAGGAGAAGGATGATGAGAGTTCAAGGAGAGACATTGCTGAAGGCAAAGTTACACAGTAATTATAAAGAGAAGTTATGGGCAGAATGTGAGAGAGAAGCAGATCTCTGCTGTGATGGTGAATAATTGGGAAGAGTCGGGTATGATCATATATACTTGGGAACATATGCACTTGGTAAAATATGCACTTCCTAACCCTTTTTTTATTTGATACAGATTTTTTTTTTTACAAGTGTAACATTTCTCTCAAATTTCTAAGTTGAAAAGTTAATCTACTAGTGATCAGAGTTATGAGTATTAGTTTTTCATCCTTTTTTAATATCTAATAGGCATGTGGGAGATAGAGAAGTGGGGATATTCCCGGTTTATTTAAATGCAAGATCGTTTAGATTTATGTGGTGATTTCCCAAATTAAACTTGTGCACATTCATTTATTTAAGAAACTAAAGAAATTTTAACTATATTCTTGTGCTTGTTTGTGGAAGTCTCGCTTTCTTATATTATACATTCCTAAATGAAACATGGTTAATTCTGGTTTTATACCTTGAAAATGTTCATATGTAATAGGAAGATTATCGTGGCAAAAATGATAATGAGGTATTTTGTACTTAAAGTCTGTTCTGTGTCCTATACCTTCAACACGTCTTAATGTAATAGACACATACAGCTGATGGCGACCATACTGGATAACACCAACAAAGCTTTTCACTTCGTAGAAAATCAGTGAGATTAGGAGGCACCTTCATTTCTCTCCTTTTTCTCATCGCACTTGGAAAGATTGCAATAGCTTGCTTAGTTGTACGTAAAAATAGGACTTTTGAGAAACAACAGATAGATGGTGCCCTGGTTGCAGACTTCGATGGATTCTCAATGAAAGTCAGCTTATCTGGATTCTTCGAAATATATTTCAGTAAATTTTATAAAGATTGCCTTACATATGCCATAAAAGGCAGAAATTTTAGTGGTAAAAAGTCAGTGTTTGGCGTTCACCTTTAGATGCTGAGTAACCCCACTGCTGTGTCTCAGCATTCAAACTCTTGATGATTTTTATGTGCTAAGTGCATAGATTTACTGCTGCAGTGTGAACATTTTTAAATTAAAATATATCTTTCATTCTGAATGTATTGATTTACACATCTCTGTGTCAATATTAAGTCAAGAGAATTTTCCAATAAGTTGAAAAGATCTGGCAGGGCAAGTTAAATTTATTAGATTTGCTAGAGGTTTTTTTTCTTGTCTGTGTTTAGGTAGCTCTCTGCTTTTTCTATTCTCGATTATAATTTTGTTCTTAAAATAGTACTGAAATTTTAATAGCACACTCTCTTGCCACTTAGTACTTTTAGTGATCTTTAGTTCCTTGAATGAATTGCCTTCATGATATTCCTTATTGCATTCTTGGCATGCTTTGCTACTCTTTTTAAAAACAGTGTACTTTTAGTTTTCTTCTGTTGTTGAAAAATATATTACTGTTTAAAGTTTAGTTGAATACAAAACTAAGTCCTTTTCCTTTATGTACTTTTTTGTAAATTTTAAGTTTAGGAAAATTTACCTTTTAAAAAAATCAGACTATGAGGCAAAGTTCCCTCAGTTGATTGGAAATAAGAAACATTTCATAAGGATTTAAAAGTTTGAGCCATAATCTACCATAATTTCTAAGTGTGCATATGGCCCCCTGACTAATCCAAACTATCAGTTATCTTATACTTAGAATGGAGGAGAGGATTGCTCACTGACACATTAAGATGGAAACCAGTAGCATCAAATGACATCTTCATTAGATTATAATTTTACTTAACTATTACTCCAAGTTCATTGATATATTCAGTATATTATGATTTCCTTAAGGATTTTAGAGTGGCATAAATACACTCATATCTATTATATTCCATCTAAAGTTCGCTTTAAAAGACAAAGCTCTAAGGAATATACTTAATATCAAGATATCTATCTGTATGGTGTGATAAGAGGAGGGTGACAGTGTTATTTAGTCAGTAAAACATAGTGTGTAAATGGGTGAAAACTTTGATATAGGAAGAAAATGGCAAAAAAAAAAAAAAATGGTGCTAGAAACTGTAACCAGGATTTAGAGAACTAATCAAACTGTGGAGGAAGTGTTTCTATTTAAAACACCGAAACTATTTTTTGTGTGTCATGCTGGTATTATTTACAGGTTAGGCTCATAATCCTTCTCCCATCATTAAATCAAATCTGCTGGATACTTTCTAATTTATTTATTTATTTATTTATTTATTTATTTTTTTGCCCCTAGGCAGAGTGGGGGTTCAGTGTAAAGTAAAGCCAGATTTTATATAATACTTTGGCATTGAAAACTGATACTTTTATGGGTACCTTGACTTTGACCACTTAGCACATAGGAATTCCAAATGACCATGTAACAAAATTGAATTTTATCTGTAGACAAAATAACTGGCTGATTTCAATAGAAATATAGCACTAACATTTTATGATAGCAAAAGTTAACAATACTGGAATACTATGCTAAGCGCTCATTTAATCCTCCCAATAACCATATGTCACAGGTATTCTATCTCAGGTTTACAGATTGGGAAATTAAGACATAAGGTAAGTAGTTCCCTCAAGGTCACAGACTAAAGCAAATGGCAAAGCCCAGACTTGAAACTAGGTCTTTCTAAATTCAAAGCCTCATGCTCTTAAAAATATCACTCTATCCTGCCTCCTTGTGCAATAGAACTATTGTGGTGTTATACTCACTTGAGTTGTATCATCCTTTATAAAATGAGATACAGTTTTCAGAATGCAGTTAGGGAATTTTCTGCTTTGAAATTTTAGCAAATTTTTTAAAACCTTTTATTTACTCTCTTCGGGGGCCCTTTATCGACAGATATAGATTTTTATGAAATCTTTTCTGTTGAGCATATAATTGTATTATATAGTACCTAATGTAAAAATTTTTTGTATTATCCAGTTAGCAAATATTTTCACATTCCTATTTTAGAATTATAAAATACTTTGTGCAGCAAAAACAAAACAGTGCGAAAAAAACAAACTATGATCACCACTGCTTGTGATATATTCAGTCATCTGCTTAGTCCTCATCCCCTTCGCATTGTCAATACCCATCTAATTCCACTTTAACAACAGTAATTGGCTGATGGAGTAGAAGATATAGATTTGTTTTCTTGATGACTCCTTGACTTTTTTTTCCTCTGGTAATACTAATAGAATTCCAAATCCGTACTGGTGTGATCATGTCATGAGTAGGTCAACAGTCATGTCAAGGTCCTATTGGAAACCTCATAGCCAACATCTTAATTTAGACTTAGCTATCTTTTTCACTTGTATGTGCAATTGTAAGCAATTTTTTTAAGTCTCCACTCTCCATTATAACAGAATTCATTTAGTTCAAAGGGAGATAGCCCTGCATGTGAATTATGTGGCTGGCTACAATTGAGTAAATAGAATACATAAACATCAGGGAACCTCATTTACATGGGTATATACATGTGTTTCTTTTTTAAAGTTACATAGATTGAACAAAAATAGGAAAACTCTTACTCATTTTTTTGTAAGCAGCATTTTATATTATATAAATTATGATGAAGCATGAATGATTTAGCAGTAAGTTCTAGAAAAGTATACTTTCTCTTTAAATAGATTATTGAATTTTTACCAGGCAGTTTGTCGTCACTGTTCCAGTTTTATTTCATTACATGTGACTGTAACAATAGTATTCATAATAAGAAAATACATTATTAAGTTATTAAACTACTTTGATTTGGGGGAATAGGAGATATGCAATTCAAGCTAAAGCATTCCATATGTGAAGTATTATATAAAATGTGTATCTGTGTACATTTGTGTGTATATATTTACCTGAGCTTACATGCCTTATATGTATTTCCATTTTCTCATAACATTAATAAACATTCCTCTCAACCATACTATTTTCTGTATATGAAAAGAGCCACCGTACTTACTGTGTTTTGAATAGCAATAAATGGTAATAATCTGAAGCTCATTAGGTTTGGATTTCTAAAAATTTCAAAAAAACATGAACCAGAATAAAAATGTTGGGTTAAAAGATAGAAACTGTTAACTTTTAAGACATTGAAATGGATTTCTATAGAGACTTAAAGTGAAGACAATCAGATTATTTAAAAATTCTTTAAAATTTTGCATTTTATAATTCAAATATTATTTTATTGCAATCTAGAACAAATCTTTACACTGATGTTTGTTTGTTTGTTATCCTCCAAGCATAGGGATTGTACACATTCAGGAGCGAGGCTTTATTATCAATCATACTAATAGGTTTCTGGTACTTCCATTTATTTGTTTGGAAGGCCAAAGCAATCAAATTGGAAGCACATAAAGAATCAGTAACCGTTTTCTTCTGTCATGATGCATTGATATTTTATATCAGTTATATTTTAAATCAAAGCCACATGGAATTTTGACCAATAAATCCAAATTTTATTTTGGTTAAATAGCTTACCTAGTTTTTCTTGCTGTCCTTTGATTATTTTTTAAAACAAAGTTGATATAGACCTAGATGATTGTATTTCATTTTATGGTAGTGATTGAATATGCTAATTTTTGACAGGACTTTAATGATAGTCTCATGGTTGTATCATGTAGTTAAGACAACTAACAGTTAAAACCTTTTCCAGAGCTGAGAAAAACAAACAAAAACTCTAGCACTTTGTAATGGAAAGAACCCTAGGCAAGATTAGAGGTCTAATCCCAGTTTTGCAAAAATCTAGCACTGTGATTTTGGGTAAGACATTGAGCACTTTTTGTCTGTGTTTCCTCATTTGTAAGAATCAGGAAGCCTTAAGGCTTTTTTCTTTTCTTTTCTTTTCTTTTTAACCTGTAAATAAGCAAAAGTCAACATAGGCCCAGATCACTCTCCTCAGACCTGGAAAAAAACATTTAAGTATCAAACTCCCAAACCTATGTGTGGATTTATCAAGAATTAAAGGGGGAACTGTGTTCATTTACATTTCAAATATGAGTAAATGTGATTCAATTTTATATGTTTCTTATCACTGACTTTGATCCTGAATTTTGCTTTTCTTTGTAGTTTTCTAGATAAACATGCTCTTTGGAGCCAAAAAGACCCAGACCCAAATCCTGCTTGGGCCTGTCACTTGTTGACTGATTTTGGACAATTTACCTACCTTCTCTGCACTTCACTTTCTACTTTTCCAAATGGGAATATCAGTGTTTACCTGAAAAGGTCTGTGGGAAAAGAGAGATTGAATAAGTATTGCATAGGTACCTCACAACAAACACCTACCCCCTATAGGTGCTCAGAAATGTCTCTTCCCTCCCCCTTCTCTCTCTTTAGGTCTGTGATTACTCCGTGTATCATTTTGTCTCACTTTGAAAAATTACAAGGCAGCTGTCCACAAGCAGAGAAACCATCCAGAAACCAATTGCAGTCACCCAATATCAGTCTACCTCGCAGGCATCGTAGAAGGGCACTTCCTGGATCTACACTTGTTTTGTTTTTGTTTTTGTTTTTTTAAAGATTTTACTTATTTATTTGGGCGAGAAAGCGTAAGCAGGGGGAGGAGCAGCAGGCAGAAGGAGAAGCAGGCTCCCCGCTGAACAAGGAGCCCAAAGTGGGGCTCGATCCCACGACCCTGGGATCATGACCTGAGCCGAAGGCAGACGCTTAACCAGCTGAGCCACCCAGGCGCCCCATGGGCCTGCACTTGTCCTGGAGCTCTGGGGGCCCCCCAGTCAGCTCCAGGCTCTCCCTGGGGCAGTTACGGGTTTCCCTGTATCCATCTAAATTCCCATGGCAGCTACTGAGGCACTGTCCAGGGTGGGTCTTAGGCAAATGTAAACTGGTGAGAAAGTAAGACCATTGTAACTTGAATATAAAAAACATGAAAAAGGCACACATTGTATCACTGCCCTCCAAAAGACGTTTTCTTGGCCACTCTGTTTTTCTTATTTGTACATTTTCTCAGCATATGAGAAGCCCTCTAACCTAAGAAACAATATTTCAATATTACATACTTCTAAAAATAATCAGTATTTGTCTTAGTATCCAAGCAGTGGTTTTTATCCTGTATCCACCTCAAGACTGCACGTTTCCTTTCTTTTTAAAAACTGTCTCTTCAGGTATCATTTTGCAAAAGGCAAATCATTCTCATGTTCTCTGCAAAATAATTAAGTAAACATATTTAGGTAAGTCATTAACTGGGCTTTACCTATAACTTGTTCTGTGAGCATTTTAGAATCAAGCCATTAACATTATTTGGACATATTTCTGTAATATAATCAACAGGCAAGATAGGCTGATTCTGTAAAGGACATCTACAGTTTTGACACTGAGAATTAATTATAAAAAAGAAGACAGATTTGTGCTCTGGCCAGAATTAACTAGCAGTTCGAAACATAAGCAGTCACCTTGGGCTCCTGTAACAAAAAATGACACTCCTTCTCTTAATACCTAGCTTGTAAAGTTTGTTTAGACAACTCATCTGCTTGTCAGCGCTCTTTTTCTATGTAATTAAATTTAGAAAATAGTACTTGATTTTCTTCGACCACCCAAAGTTCATGTTTGTTGAATTTAAAAAAAAAAAAAATCACATTCTATGTGTGTTTGTGTTTAAATGGTTCAGATACTTATCAGAGGTCATTCATTCTAGGAGGAAGGGGATGACATTCAACTTAACATTTCTTCCCAATTTTAAAGAAGATCTCTTTAATTACAGAGCTGAAACCTGTATTAGTTGTGTGCAAGGAATGGCTTACGTAAAATGCTGGCACTGTATTTTGCTGTGTTTTTTTTTCCGAGTGGCCACAATTATTTTAATGCTTTTAATGCAACTTTTCTCATTTTACAACAACAAAGACCCTCTTCAAATATCTTACATTGGTTAATCCAAGAAACACTGTGATAGTGGGGTTAATTTGGAGTGCACAAAGAGCTACTGGAGGGTACAGAGAGGGCATCTTTTGGATAAGCTTTCAATATGATGAGAATGATAACAGATCTGCCACTTGTGCAAAAGACAAGTAATCTTTTATAGTATTTGACTTTAAAAAGTGTCATTTTATTTGTTTAAAAAGCATATTTTAGTTGAGTGGGTTATGAACTTGAGTGTCGAACTGCCTTTCCTCTTGCGCTTCTAGTGTTTTGGATCTCAAGAGTATCTGGATTTTGTTTTAACATATCTTAGATACAAAATTGCCTTTGAAATTTATTTTTATAAAGATGCTTAAGCATCCCATTTGCCAAGATTTCTTGTTACCTTTCAATCTCTTAGAAAAGTAGCTTTTCTCTCCTGTATATATGACCATGTCTTTACCCACTCGTTTAGGAAGTCAACGTACAGTTCTCAACAACTGCCCTCATCTCAAGCCAATTAAATCAGAACCTCTTAGGGGTGGGACCCAGACATGAGTATTTTAAAAAACCATTGAATGGTTTTAACATGTAGCAAGAGTGAGAGCACTCTAGAAGAAAGAATCAGGAAGACGTATGATTATTTGCTTTGAAACCATGGACAAGCCATGTACCTTATTAAGATTCTGCTTTTTCACTGGGGTAAATTGTGCAGATGAAGGGATTATGGAACACTTAATGTAATGGTTACTCAGGATAGTCAAGGTGCCCATGAAGTCTGGAAACACAGATAACATATTTTTGAAGAATGAAGGGATCGTTGATAACTTTGTGTGTATTTATTGGCCTTTGTATCAAGACTTTATGGAAACTCTCTCTGTGCATGGTAGTATAAGGTTTTAAGTTTTTGTTTTGTTTTCATTTCTTCCTTACATTGACCTGAAATCTGGCTTCACAGTGAAATTGGTTCTAGTTCTCCCTCTGGAATTACACAGAATAAATTGGATTCCACAAGAGTCTCTACTAGCTATCTGTGTTATGTCTCTAGGCCTCAGTTTTTTTTTCACCTAAGATAGGTAGAAAGATAGTAGGCAAGTGAAAGGAATTAAGAGTTCCATGTGATGCTCCCACAAATACTTGGACAGTTTTATCTCGTATCCTTTCCATACCGGATCACCTCATTTCTTTCCAGGCATTTTTCGCATTTTCCCAAACCCACCCAGCCTTCTGATTGTTCTCTCTTAAATGTGCTTGTTTGTTAATGTCTTCAGATATGGTACCTGGAAGCAAAATGCCACTGGATTCATTGGATATTTTTCTTCTTTTACTCTGGGCACATGGATTCCTAAGAATGCTTCATTTGGGGATGCCAGGTAGTTCAATCAGTTAAGCATCTTCTTCCACTCAGGTCCTGATCTCAAGCTCATGGGATCAAGCCCCACATTGGGCTCCCTACTCATCCAGGAGCCTGCTTCTCCCTTTCTCTTCTCCCTTTCTGTGCCTGTCACTACCCGCGCTCATGAGCTCACTCACTCTCTCAAATAAATAAATAAAATCTTAAAAAAAAAAAAAAAAAGAATGCTTCATCTGCAAGTAGAGGTGGGGAAGAGGTTTGTCACATTAAATTTAGGCTAATGTTTCATTGAACACATCTCAATTTGCATTAAAACCCCTAATTTATACAAACATATGTCAAGGTACAAGCCTTCCATTTTTTTCTAAAACCATTTGTCTGTCTGTCTCTGTCTCTCTCTGTTAGCTAATTGCACAACTTAATGTCTCTATTACTTTTCTTCTTTTTAGCCAAAGGCTGAATTTCAAATTGTTGAGGTTTTCTTCCAAATCGTGATTCTGTCACTTAATGTGGCCTTGCATTGTTAAGTTTGAGAAGCATACTTTCTATTTTTTCATTCCAATACTTTGGTAATAATGTTGATTAAACTGAAGAAGCCAAGATTGCCTGCCACTTGAACTTGAAGATTGTTCCAATCTGTTAATCCATTTTCTTTCTGTAAAGCTGCTCTCCTCTCTGTATTCTACCCAAATGAACTCTTAGCCAGGCGTAGTTGATTCACAGTATTGCAAATGATACTATTAAAGACTTTTTAGATATCCTTTTGAATTTCTAATATACCATCTTCCTACCATCTTCCTTTCATGATACCTAATCTTTGCCTATAAAATCAAATGTCATTCCCTTGGCAGAACAAATTCTTTTTTTTTTTTTTTTTTTTAAAGATTTTGTTTATTTGACAGAGAGGGAACACAAGCAGGGGGAGGGAGAAGCAGGCGTCCTGCCGAGCAGGGAGCCCAATGCGGGACTCAATCCCGGGTCTCCGGGATCATGACCTGAGCCTAAAGCAGTCACTTAACCTACTGAGCCACCCAGGCGCCCCGGCAGAACAAATTCTTAATGAACCTATGCTAGCTCCTAGTGATTATCATCTCCTCTTTTAATTCCTCATCAACTCTATTTAATACTGTGATGCAGATTTTTACCTTCACTTGGCATCACTGTGCTGGTTATTAGTGTATAAATCCTTGGACATTTTACTGATGCAAAGAAAATGCAATCCTAAGATTATATTCAAAATATCTTAGAATATGTGTACGAACCTAGAGATTTAAGTTCATTTAAAAGCAATAAATGTGCTCCTTTCTCTGTCTTGGGCCATAGTATTTGTAGAAGGATTCAGAATGGAGAGGCATTTGAGCAAAGGAGGTTAACAGTCATGAACAAGAACATCCCTTTGGAGTACCTGTTCTGAGTTGTATTTGTTTTTGCATTTATTGTTCAAGATACCTTTTCAAAGTAAATGTTGTTACCCATTCACTTACTGATGAGAGTGAGACCCTTATGCTTTTCGAGTATTGAGCTCTTTCGGTCCTCCTGGTATCAAGATGAATTTATGCTAATGTTTTATGTTCATCCTCGGTTTCATCCCGGATAGTGTACATATTCTTTTAAAGTCTGGGCTCATTTGGTCTATTATCCTTCCAATTTTAGTGTATGTGCTGTCGAAGCGAGCACTCATTTGGTCTATTATCATAAATATTGACTCCATAAAATCGGCCCCTCCCACCACTTGCTAACTTACTGAAATGTTTCATTTTTTGTTCAGAACTTTGATTATAATAACATATCCTTTTTTCAGGTACAGTTTCTTCTAGTATTTGTATCCAAATCAAACTTGTTACTTAACTAATTGGAAATGTGTATTCCCAAACTTCTGACAAGTCTTAAATTTTGACCACTGTTCTTTGTGTTATTCTCCTTAAGACAGGAAATGGCACTAGTGTCTTTTTAGTTACCATTATAAACCTCGGCGTCATCCTTGATTCTTCTGTTCTTCTCATATTTACTGTATTAGCAAATCTGGCTGGGTCCATCTTCAGATGCCTTCAGAATCAGTCCTCCTCGAATCACCTTCAGTGTCACCTCCTTGTTCTAACATCTCTTCATCTCTGTTCTGACACAAAAGATGTTAGCTTTCGCCTTTACTCAGTCTCAAACAGAAGCTGGTGACCAATCTAATGTCAGTTCCGTCACACCATTCTCCTACTCAGAACACGCCAGCAGCTTCCTCGCTCACTAGAGAAAAGGCAGCCAGTCCCAGACAGGACCCTACATCTACCCCTCCCCCCAGACAGGACCCTACATCTACCCC
>PITA01015817.1:0-48751 GCA_004023965.1 Spilogale gracilis
TGGCAATTCTTCCTTCCTACATATACTTTTAAATCTTTTCAGCAATAATGATAAAAGGTAGAAAACTATCTCTAAAGAGTTTAAGGTTAATTTCAAATGTGATAATCACACACAAGTCTCATCATCAATAGTGTGAGAAGAATGGTAAGCCTACCCAAATTTTTATCTTCATTCAAAATCGAATTTATGTTCATTGCTACTGCTGCTGAAAATTTGCTACATAACTTTAAAATAGTAAACCCATTCTTACATGGGTCATATATTACTTCAATCACAACACAGAGCATTATTTACTCAACCAATCTCAAACTGTTAAGACAAATAGGCTCTTGGTATTCTTTTCAGTAATGCTGTAGTGAAAACCTTTAAGCACCTTTCTTTTATATTATACTTCCTTAGGATCAATTCTTAGAAATGAGATAAACTGAGCCAAAGACAACAAATAGCTCTTCTACACTGCTGATCCACTTTAAATAACCATATGTCTTTTGGAAAATAATATGGCAATATTAAACTATATAATTATCATTAAAAACCATAAAATAAAATTTTACACAACAAACTGTTACAATTTGGGAACTGGATTACTCAAAGACTAAAATAAAATGTTCAGGCTGTCACAAACCTAAAGATAGGTTGAAGACAAAAACACAGCAATTCCTCCTGCTAATGCTTTAGCAAAATCCAAATTTGTAACGAAAATAGCAGTCCTGACAGAGGAAATTACGGAGTCAGTAATTTCATGCAATAATAGGACAACAGGCAATTCTGGCCACAATTTAGCTATTATAGATTAGCTTTAAAGTAATTTATAAGCAATATCCAAGTTGACAAAGGACATGACAAAACAGTCCAGGATAATTTTTCTCTACCATTTAGAATAGTAAGAACTGAGATTTAATTTATGATTAAATTTACCAAGTATATGCATTAGTCATTCCAATTCCTATGAAGAAAAGCAGGCAAAAGGAAAAAAGGCAAAAAGGGACAGGATGTAGAATGCAGAATATAAACCAAATCAATTTTCTATTTTTAAACTTACTTTTCTCATGAGATGTCTCACTGATGTGTTCTGTAAGATACTCCAACAACCCATCAAATATTTCTAGCAGATTTTTGATAGATTCTTTATCTCCTTTCACTATATTTTCTCCTAAACACAGGATAAAGAGCTAATTAAAAATATTAACCAAGAAATTTAAAGCCTCATAATTTTGAAATGATTACACCACCATGTACTGTTCAAGATAAAATAATTATAAACTGGGGAAAACCAGTAAATATTAAAAACACAAATTTTCTTTTCCTTTTTTTTATTTTTAGAAGATTTTACTTATTTACTTTACTTATTTACTCATTCAGAGAGTGAAAGAGAGCACAAAAGCAGGTTGAGGGGCAGAGGGAGGAGCAGACTCCCTGCTGAGCAGGGATCATGATGCACGGCTCCATCCCAGGACCTAATATCATGACCTGAACCGAAGATGCTTAACTGACTGAGCCACCCAGGCACCCCAAAACATGAATTTTCGGATGCCTGATTATATTTGAAGAAACAGCCTTAACTCTAACTTTTGTAATTAATTGGCGTATTCCTTCCTTTACCAAGAAACAAAGTAAGTGAATTTAAGAAAACATCCCCTAGTAACATTTATATCAAAATATAAAAGCATCTAAGCAGAATTTTATTAGGCTAGTGAAAAAAAATGGCAGGAGAGAACAGCTTTAGATCGTGAGATCCTACTTCTAGATGATGGCTTGTTCTGAAGATAACAGCAGCAGAGTAAGATAAAAACAAAACAAACTTGCTGAGATACTTTCATAGGAATCCCTCATTTTTTCTACTTGTTAACTTCTGTTCATTTTGTATGCATCATGTCATTTTCTTAATTAAAAACTGCCTATCCATACAAACTTCTAATTGGTGTAACTTTGTATACAGTTTGTATCACTTCCAATTATAAAACAAGTCACAGAGATAAAAAGCCATAGGGACTAATGTCAATAATACTCTAATTAGCATTGTATGGTGACAGATGGTAACTACACTAATCACAGAGAGTACTGTATAATATGCAGAACTGTTGGATCACTATGTTGTACACCTGAAACCAATAAAACTTTGAAATCAACTATACTTCAATACTAAATTTTCTTAAAAACTGTCCATGCATACAAAACCCTTTTTAATCTCACCCCACCTACTACTTCTCCAGTCTAATCTCCTACCACATCCACTTTACACCCAGAAGTTAATCTTTTTTTTTTTTTTTTTAAAGATTTTATTTATTTGACAGTGAGAAGCACAGCTAGAGCAGGAACACAAGCAGGGGGAGTGAGAAAGGGAGAAGCAGGCTTCCCGCCGAGCAGGGAGCCCGATGTGGGGCTCGACCCCGGGTCTCCAGGATCATGACCTGAGCCGAAGGCAGTCGCCCAACCAAATGAGCCACCCAAGTGCCCCCAGAAGTTAATCTTTAAACAATTCCTAGCACGATACCTGGCCCATAATAAATTTTTAATAAGTGCTAAATTGAAATATTGACAAGAAATGGGTTGGTAAAAGCATGGAAACTTGGCATGCTTAGTGTCATCTAAAATGGACTCTAATCAACGTCAGGTATGGATGGAATTTAACTTGAGACACTTGGGTTGTCCTTTGGGAGATCATACCTGCATTCTCATAAGTTCAAACCAGAAAGGGAGAGACAAAATAGATATCTGGTATTTGAGAGAATCTAGCCATTCAAAACTTCATTCATGATGCAAAACAAATCTAAACCAGAAATGTGCATGTTCAACAATACTACCAGTACAGATGGACAACATTTGACAATCTTTTTTTTTCTGGTTAAAGCAAACAAAAATCTTGTTCTTAAGCCTTATGTTTTTCTGACTTAACAAGATACACAAGTATACCCCAAGGGCATACGCAGAACTTCTCAGTTGCCAGGATGGGGAAGGTCCTCTGCCAACCCAGCAACTAAGACTGCCAGCCAGAATGCAGTGCTTTGTGGTGTACGAGATACTGCTATAAACAGAACACAAGGAGTAAAAAGATGCTTTGCAGTATACCAGAAAAGGTAAGCAGTTTTGCAACTTTTCATTGGGTGGGTGTGAGTTGTCAGGAGCATCTCTGCGTTAAAAAGTCATATATGCTACAGTAGGTTTAAAAAGCACAAATACCAGAAATTGCCCTATTCAAGTGATAAAGCAATTCAAAATTGCAAAAGAAGAGGAAAACTCTTGGATTATTCTTTAAAATGAATTATCTCCAAACAAATTTACCACATTTAGTCACCTAGAACTGCACTCAAAAATTTAAGACAGAGTATTTTCCTAAGTCTGTCATCAGTACTAAATTGAGAGATGTAAATGACCTATCCTGATTAACATTTATCTCTCTTAACTGTCAAAGAACAAACCAATAGTGTAAGCCTTCTCTTAGTGATTCAAATATAGTTTCAAACCCACGGATTCCCTCTCTTCCTTAGCCTGAAACAATTTATTGGAATAATCCTCATTTTCTTATTATGTAAAATATAAGGATTTATAAATATCTTTGGTAAGTTTGGCTTTAGAATACAAGTATATTTTATTTTAGAAAAAGGTTCACAATTTAGTTTTATTCATTTTGAATAGACAATATATTAATGGGATTTAAAATTCAAAAAGTGCAGGGTGCCTGGGTGGCTCTGTCAGGTAAGCATACAACTTGATTTTGGCTAATGATCTCGGGTTTTGAGATCAAGCCCCATATCAGGCTCCATACTGGGCGTGGAGCATGCTGAAGATCCTCCCTCCCTCTCCCTCTGCCCCTCCCTTGGATTTGCACACACACATTCTTTGTCTCTCACAAAAATGAAATAAAACAAAATAAGAAGTAAAATTCAAGAGTGTAAAAGGCACTTTTGAAATCTCATCACACACTCATCCTACAGCCCTGAAGTTCCTATTACTAGAAGCAATCTGTATTATAGGTGCCTTGCAAACACTTTGAAAGTTATTTACTCTGCGGATTTACTCTCCTCACCTTTGTTTTCTATAAGTAGCACCTTTGCACATTATTTAAGTGCACGCTCTTCTGACACTATGTACACTGAACACTGCTGCACTAATATGGAATATTTTACATAATGAGCATCATCAAAGATCTTTCACAGTGGCAGTGTAATTCCATATATGGAGCAATCATAACTTATGTAACTTGTCCCTATTTAGTAGACATTTAGATGTTGCTAATTTTTACCTACTATAAACAAGCAGCATGTTAGCTTTAACATAAGTAAATAACAGGGCACCTGGGTGGCTCAGTTGGTTGAGTGTTCAACTCTTGATCTCAGCTCAGGTCTTGATCTCAGGTTCATGAGTTCAAGCCCCACAATGGGCTCCACACTGGGTGTGGAGCCTACTTAAAAAAATAACAAAACAAAAAATAAAATAAAATAACAAAACAATGAAAAACATACTTCAAATGACCAGCTAGGATACTTGCATCTCAGACCCAGGTCCATCACAACTCAATGTTTAACTCTCCTAAAAAAACCTCTCAAGGATGGATGCCTTAATTCTACCAGTCAATTATCTTGGCTCAGTATTGCTATTTGGTCTATTTCATAAGCTTACCATGTATCAGGTCCTACCTAATAAATTATTTTAGTAAAAAGCAAAATTATTTGATGGTCAAGTATATACCAACCTGTTATGTGAGACAAGCTGACTTGCAGGTAATCCAAGGCCAGTGAATCAATTACTGCTTGTACATTGTGAGCTTCATCCTCTTGATTTCTGGGAATAGCTATGAGGTCTGTGGAAAAAAAGCTACATAATTTTTCATCTGAGGGTCCAAGTTGTCATGGTCTTTGACCAGGCTTCTAAGTGAGTTTAACTGCTACAAAAGCAAGCTCCATCCCAACAGAACAGGATTTTATAAAGTACAGATAAAGCTAACAGAGTCTGATTTCTACAGAACACCTTTATTAGTCAATCAACATATATACGAACATGCTCTACAATAAGGACCATACTACAGAAAGATAGATTCCTAAATTCAAGGAGATGTGAATACTCTGATAAGGGAAACAGTACATGAAGTGAGACTTTAACCCATAATTGTGGGCTGATTTCCATGAGGGAAAAAAAAAAACTCACAACAGGTACAAAAGGAGAGGTCTTGTAAGTCTTATTAAAGCAGCCTAGTAGGAATTATTGACATAATCACTTAAAAAGTCAGTATAGACCAGACTGAGAAAAGATAGTAGTATCAACTTATATTTGGAATTTCTCCATTGATACTAAAGAAGATAAATGTTTTGGAGAGGATGAAAAAAGTATTTTAAAAGACTGATGGGTAATTACATGCCTCTGTACTCAAGGTTAACACTAGCATCAAAGATACTGGGTGGGAAGCCTGCTTCTCCCTCTCTCACTCCCCCTGCTTGTGTTCCCTTTCTCCCTATCAAAAAAATAAAATAAAATAAAACCCAAAAAAAAAGATACCAGCTAGAGGCCATCTCCATTATTCTAAGTGATGAAGGCACTAACTCATGATAACAGTGGGAAAGGAACAGAGACTACATGCTGTTTTAGTACTTAATGGTTGTAAGCTACATAAACAGAGACAGCAGTGGAATCTATGGACAAGGACTCTGAGATATTTAACCAGGAAAGCAGGACAAACATCAATTTGTATCCATAATACTAGTTAAGTAACAAAACCTAATAGTTTTCCAAGTTCCACTCAATTTTAGAACCTTTGAAGATATATTTACAGAAAATGTGTAACTTTCATGAGGTATTCGGCATAATTAAATAGGAATGACCAAGACCACTCGAGCTGATTTGACCAAGACTATTATTATGTGTAGGTCTCATTAAGGTACTTAAAGTAATGACTGTAATAGTTAGATAGAAAAATGTATAAACATAGAAAAAATTCAAGGTTTTATAAATACCATAAGATCTAACTGAAGATTCTCAAAACTCCTGGCCTAAGATATAGTCACTATTACTCCCACTTTTTAGTACCCTTACCTGGTACCTTTTCTCCCAAAATGGATTGGTAAAGAGCAATAAAAACATTAGCATCACAATCTTCTAGTTCTCGTATCCTTAGGTGTATATGACATTTCAAAAGAAGGTTATTGGCAACAGTTATCCACTCTGTCAGGGAAGGAAAAAGATCAGCCTTAAATAGCATTAGAAAAAGTCAACCCCCATTGAATAGACATTGAATAATGTAGAAGATAAAATATTTGATTACTGTAAAAGTTCAAAGGCCCTCTGAGGCACAATTTTTGAAAATATTTAATTTCTTGGGATGACTTCCAGAGTACTAGAATTTTAATGTAGTCATAGTTTTGACTATGCTGCAAATCCAACTTTTACTAATGCAACCTAAAATATTGTTATTTTTACCTATTTTACCAGCCATACCTAGCTGTTTTTATTTAAAACACACAAGTAAACGGGATTACATGTCATAAACGAGACAGTTTGTTAACAAGTCTGAGATTACCAGACATTAATTAGTAGATGCTGCTTCAAATTCCCAATGGCATTAGTCATGTTTTTACCCAATTATCTTGTGCAAGGCTGAATTTCTCTGGTGCCCAAATACGTGATAAACTTAGGCTGTTAAAAACTGAAATAATGACACCAACACTACAACATTAATTTTTTGAACACTACATTTGATGAAAAAGAAATAAAACAGAGAGAATACATAAAAACGCCCCTAAATTCAGAACTAGCACATTAGCAACACTGTTAACGTTTCCTGTGTACCACCATATCCCACCCCCAGATACGGTAGGAATTAGAAAGGTTACAGCAAGACTTTCTCACACAAAGGTAACTTAGAAAGCCTGACCTAATTGATCCCTGATACAACTGGCGATTAAGGAGAAAGTCCTTTTTCTCTGCTTTTGACATATTCAACATGTTCTAGAAATAACAATAGCTGGGTGTTCAAGGCATCTGCCTCTCCCCAGGTCCACTTCTCACAGCTGACCAAACCACGACAAGCGGTTTGAACGCTGTCCTGAGGATATGAAAGCGTCCCAGACAACCCAACCCACTCGTTTTTCAAAAGCGGTTGCTAAACAAAGCCGGTAACTGCAGAGGGCACTGAGGAAAAATCCACCACTGGTCTACTCTGGCTGGAGCGTCAGCAGATCTTAAGACTGCCGTTCCCCGAAAGTTCAATGCACATGCAGGTATGGCCTCAGTCCGCACAGTTTAAGAACGAGAGCACGCTGACAGCCGCTGCATTCCCCCAGAGAAACACAAGTCCCGAGGAGACGCTTTCTGACTGCCCTTTTCCAGCCAGGTTGCGGGCGCGGTCCGGGCCTCGCCACGGGGTCCTTCTCTCCACACCACAAAATCGCGCTCGATGGCCTCTAAGCTGACCGAGAGCGGGGTTAAAAAACCCAACAGAAGCCGCTCACTACGACGGAGTGTCTGTCAGCAGCGCCGCGGGCAGCCCAGACCTAGGGAGTCCAGCCAGAGGGCTCAAGACAAAAGGGGTAGGGACGTTCGGGGACTTAAACGGCTTCAGTACACACACACACCAGGGCTCCGAGTCTAGACTCACCAGCCTCTGAGCCGGCCATGTCACGGAGGCGAGTCGCCACCGGACTCCCACCTGGGCGCGCGATGGACGGCGTCCTAGGAGGGCCGCACAGCGCAGACGCACTGCTAAGGTGGGGGGGGGTGACGAAATTAAAGGACAGGGAGTGAAAAGGGAGGGACGTTAAAACGGCTTCTCGCTGCTCATTGGTCATCACGGGAACACTTCCTTTCGCAGCACGCGCCGAGGCGGCGGTTTGTGGGCTCTAGATACCATTCTCCGCGGGCAAGATCCCGGTAAGGGATTCTCAGGTGAGTGGGTTTGACATCCCGAGTCACCCAGGAGCCCAGGCCGGTCTCCCGGAGGCATTAGTACGGCACTTCCGGTGAGCTATTTCGTTTAGTATTCCTCCGCCGACGCCAAGTGGCGAAGTAGTGCGGTCCGCTTACCCGATGGGCGGGAGCAGCCACGTGACAATGTCAGGCTCCGCCTTCCCGTCTCACTTGGTTAGGGGCGTGAAGGCTTTTTGGAGACGTAAACATCTCCGAGTGGGCTGAGTGGGTTGGCCTTGTGCTGGCCATTTTGTCGGCTGGGCTGGACCTGGAAAAGGGTGGGGTGGCTTCGTTGAAGTGTGAAAAGACGAGAAAAGGGTGAAGAAGAGTGTGTAGGCTGAGGCATCTCAGTGTAGGTGGGCCCAGCCGTGAAAGGAGCCCTAAACGCAGCGACTCTGAGGGAGGGGGAGGGAGGAAGAAGGTGGGGGTAGGGCGAAAACATGGCGGATCCCGGAACGCCGGCGGGCGTTGCGGCCCCTGCGCAGGGGCGGGGTGATTAGGTCATAGAGCGGCTCCCAGCATTCTCTGCGGCGGAGGAGGCGGTCCAGGCTATAAAACCGGCTGCCGGGACACGGCCGGTACCTCATTCATTTCCACCGGTCTCTTGTTGAGCAGCTCCGGCTCCTGTCATCGCTCTCCCTCCGCCGCTGCCGCCCCCGCAAGGCTTTGCCATCGCCAAAGGCACCTGCAGCGACTCGTCGCTCCCGATTCTCTCCACTTTGTTCCCCGCCAACCGCAACCATTGACGCCATGTCGGGTTATTCGAGTGACCGAGACCGCGGCCGGGATCGAGGGTGAGTGTGGGAACGGACTTGTCAGGCCCGACAGTGGGGGATGGGAGGCCGATGAAGGAGGAGGCGGGCGGGGGCGGAGGGAAGTTTGCTTTTTTGGCCTATTAGGTTTTATCAATCGAAGGTTTTCACCATTTTGATATTTCTCCAAAACTGACTGAGGGATGGTTTCCTGTTAACGGTCCTCAAGCTCGCCTTTTGTTGGCGGGGGTGGGGGAGGTAGGACGTCGAAAGTCCGCCCCCCCCCCCGCACGGTAGAGCAGCTGTTGGGAGAACTCCGGGGAGCGTATTTCGATAGAAGGAAAGAGCGACGCTTCCAGGAGAACGAAGTCACCGATCCTAAGATTCTAAGTGCATCTTTTTGGGAGGTGTTTTAGGGGCCCCGGGAGTTCTGTGATAGCCGAGGGGGTAGCGTCCGAAGCCATTGATGCGGCGGGGGCAGGAGGACGGCCGGCACCGCGAGAATCGGCCATGTGGCTGAGTCGCGGGTACAAAATGCCGGCGTCGGACATGGCGGCGGCGCCTTTGTTACCCCGCCCGGCGGAGGAGCTCAAAATGGCAGCGTCGAGAAAATGTGGCGCAGAGAGAAATGCGAGACAAAGGGGGAAGCGCCGCCCCAGCGGGAACGCCGCCCGGCCCGGGACTCCTCCCCCGGTAGTTGCCAGCTCCTCCTCCTCTTTCTTTGCGTTATATAATTTTGCTATCGTGATCGGGAGCTCTTCCGCGGGATCTCAGTTCGATAGGCTTGCATAAGTGTCTTTGAGACCACCGTCCTTGTTCTGGCCTCTTTGCTAGTGCTGTACCATTATTCCTTAAAACCAAAGCTGCTTCGCTTGAAAACAGCTGATAAATAGCATTGCTGTTAAGCATCTCCCTTGTATTGTTTGTCTCCCAGACATTTAATTCCTAAGCTCAGAGGAAAGACTAGGAGCCCCATGCTGTTGCCTGTCCTTGTAATCTGAACTTCAGAGGATTGAGCAGCCAGTTTCCGACCTGATAAATCCCGGGCTGTTGACTTGGCTTCAGTAGTGTGTATTTGGGACAACGGGAAGTGAGAGAGATGGTGCTAATTGTGGCTTTTGAGATTATGACCGTCACTAAGGACAGTGCTAAGCCTTAAACCTCAAAAAGTCTCATTTTCCTGCAGTGTGTGCCAAGGGACAGTAAGTGTGCATGTAAATTACTTCATAGACGTTTGAAAATATGAGTAAGTTTTTGTTTTAATTTCAGGTTTGGTGCCCCTCGGTTTGGGGGAAGTAGGGCAGGGCCCCTATCTGGAAAGAAGTTTGGAAACCCTGGGGAGAAACTGGTCAAAAAGAAGTGGAATCTTGATGAGCTGCCCAAATTTGAGAAGAATTTTTACCAAGAACACCCTGACTTGGCTAGGCGCACAGCAGTGAGTAATTTTACATAGTTTTATTGGGCTGTAAGTGAATAATGACTTATACCTAGTTAGTAAAAATATGAACAGAGACCTTGGAAATGACTAAATTTAGGGAAATTCACACCTTCTCATAGTTAGGAGGTGGTACTTTGGAAACCTGGGAGTTTGAATTTTTCTATTTAGAGTAGTTAAATGTAACTTCAATTGGTGAATCTTTTGCTGTGTGTGTTTTCCATATGTGGATATAGGTTTTAAATGTCCTGAAAAGTTTACAAATCCTTTGTAAATTAAGGGGCCTGCTGGCTGCAAATTAGTAAAGGTTGCTGTGTTACTTACTAGATTATTATAATTTGTTTTACAGCAAGAGGTGGAGACATACAGAAGGAGTAAGGAAATTACGGTTAGAGGTCACAACTGCCCAAAGCCAGTTCTGAATTTTTATGAAGCAAACTTCCCTGGTAAGTGCTAGTTTTAAGCCACCCCCCCCCTTTGTTTTCTCTCTCTTTTTTTTTTTTTTTTGGCTTTATGAAATTTTATTGAATTGTTGTTAATTACAGCAAATGTCATGGATGTGATTGCAAGACAGAATTTTACTGAACCCACTGCTATTCAAGCTCAGGGATGGCCCGTTGCTCTAAGTGGATTGGATATGGTCGGAGTAGCACAGACTGGATCTGGGAAAACATTGTCTGTAAGTGTGGGAGAATATTTTAGTTTGAATCTGTGGTTATGTGCTAGAGAAAACGGATTAGGAATATAAAGAAACTAGAAGCCTTTTAATTTAACTCCTTTTGTTCCCCCACCCCAAATAGTATTTGCTGCCTGCTATCGTCCACATCAATCATCAACCATTCCTAGAGAGAGGTGATGGGCCTATTGTAAGTATGTCTGCATTTTTTCTTAATTTTTGTCTTGGAGTACAGTGCCAAGCTTTGTAGAATACGTATCAAGAAATACGTAGAGACGTAAGTTGTCTCGTTAATTTAGCTGGAGGCAAAGCTACCTTGTTTATACTTGAGTATTGGACAGCAAAATCAATGACCTGCCCGTGTAATGCCAATCAATTAGTTTAAAACTAGGATCCAGAAGTCTGCTAAAACCTGTTCCACTTTTTGTTTCTCTTTAGTGCTTGGTGCTGGCACCAACTCGGGAACTGGCCCAACAGGTACAGCAAGTAGCTGCTGAATACTGTAGAGCGTGTCGATTGAAGTCCACTTGTATCTATGGTGGTGCTCCCAAGGGACCACAGATTCGTGATTTGGAGAGAGGCATGTAACAAAAATTCTATTTGTCACTGTTGGTGCTGGAAGTTCAAGATGTCATAGTTACATCTATGTGTTTAATCGAAGGTGTGGAAATCTGTATTGCAACACCTGGAAGACTGATTGACTTTTTAGAGTGTGGGAAAACGAATCTGAGAAGAACTACCTACCTTGTTCTTGATGAAGCAGATAGAATGCTTGATATGGGCTTCGAACCCCAAATAAGGAAGATTGTGGATCAGATAAGAGTAAGTGCCTTTAAAAATGTTTTTTCAAGCTTCCTTCACAATTTATTCTTAGAAATATAATGCTTTTTTTAATCTAAAATTCTTTAGCCTGATAGGCAAACCCTAATGTGGAGTGCAACTTGGCCAAAAGAAGTAAGACAGCTTGCTGAAGATTTTCTGAAAGATTACATTCATATAAACATTGGTGCACTAGAACTGAGTGCAAACCACAACATTCTTCAGATTGTGGATGTATGTCATGATGTAGAAAAGGATGAAAAGTAAGTCTCTACTTTCTGTAGAAGTTTTAATTTCACCAAACTTAGGAGTTCATAGGTTATTTTAAAAGTGACTTCAGTTGGGTGGAATGTGAATGTGTTCATTTTAAAATTTGTCAGTCTTTCTGAAAATAAAAAACAAAACATTTTTTTTCCACATAATTAGTTATCCCTATATTCATAGGGAGATTGAAGGAATGCGCTTTGTGGCTTAAGGACCAAGGGTAGTTGCTTGATAAGTATTCATGCAGGTGTTTTTACTTGTAGCCATGTGAATTGAAGGTAGTGTTTCAGTGACCATAAATGTGTGGCCATATAATGATGGACTACTTCTAAAATTCATAATTTTTCTCCCCAAGACTTATTCGTCTAATGGAAGAGATCATGAGTGAGAAGGAGAATAAAACCATTGTTTTTGTTGAAACCAAAAGAAGATGTGATGAGCTTACTAGAAAAATGAGGAGAGACGGGTATGTGAGCTTCTTGCATTGAAGCAGGTGTATGAGAACTGAGTTTAGGGGGAGGGGCAAGCCGATAAAGGGTAACACACTTGAATATCATGGAAGACCATTATCTGGTGTAAATAAAAGTGCATACTTAAGGTGAAATTAAAACAATTGATAACGAGGTAGGCAGTAAACTAAGACCTATCGGGTTTCAAATATGAGCCTGCTGATACTGTTTCTCTTTAATGTAGGTGGCCTGCCATGGGTATCCATGGTGACAAGAGTCAACAGGAGCGTGACTGGGTTCTAAATGGTTAGTCAAATGAAAATTTCTTTTTCTCAAAACGTGGAATTCTCAGATCATTGATGATCCTTTCTCTTTCACAGAATTCAAACATGGAAAAGCTCCAATTCTGATTGCTACAGATGTGGCCTCCAGAGGGCTAGGTTAGTAAAAACTCGAATTCATGGCTTGGTTTCCCAGAAGATCTCCATATAACTTTTTTAAAGAAAGTTTATTGCTTTCTTTAACCTCTGCATTTTTTCTAAGTTTTTTTCATATAAAGGTGCAGTCTTTGTGGCAAGGCCTAGGCATGACAATCGGAGGACTCGAGGGGGATGGAGGACTAGTGATCGGCTGGCTGCTTCCAGTCGATTAGAGAGGTGAAAAGCTGAAAGTGTGCCAGTAATCTTCAAAAGGCAGAACATACCACCTCTGCCCCGTAAACTGTTCTCTCCGGGGGAAAAAAATGGAAGTTATCCTCACAGTTCACTGCCGTGGTATTTCTTCTGTCCCATGCTTTGCATGACTGCCATGGTACAGCATTGTTTCAAACTGTTTACTGTGATCTGTGGGTCTTTGAGTTTCAGTGAGTTTGCTGAAATGTTGAAGAAATATTTCCAAACTTCAATGTTCAATGAAATTTTTGTTCAAGTTTGAAATGGAGAGAGCAGCTTTAAAAGGTACTAAGCCTTTTACAAATTGGTGAGTACTGGCACATGAGATGTAGAGCAGGAGCAAC
The DNA here is from genome assembly GCA_004023965.1 of Spilogale gracilis. Classification (NCBI taxonomy): domain Eukaryota; kingdom Metazoa; phylum Chordata; class Mammalia; order Carnivora; family Mephitidae; genus Spilogale; species Spilogale gracilis. The sequence continues at coordinate 13,307 of PITA01015817.1, forward strand.
TTCTCACACTTAGTCAGTGGGAAAAGAAAGCAGTGCTTTGAAAGTTCCTCCCTCACCTACACAGTAGTCGTCATGTCGAGACCTGCCAGAGAGAGACACATTCTCAAGTGAATCCTGGCTTCTTGGAAGCGCTTGCCTAGACGAGACACAGTGCATAAAAACAACTTTTGGGGGACAGGTATGTTTTTCTTGCAGCTGCGGTTGTAAGGTCTTGGCAAGACAAGCAGTGTGGCCAGAATTTTGAACTTCTGATGAGTGTGTAATGCAAAGGACCGCGTACATTTTTGTTTAAAGGTCCTCAAAATGAGCACATGAAGAGGTTGCTGTGAACCTTTAAGTGGCCCTACTGCGCAGAAGCATTCAGATGTCACTTGACGATCTGTAAGGGGACTTGCTGGTTTGGGAGTATGTTAGACAATACACATCCTTTTGACAGACTCTTTATCAGTGGGTGGGTAATGAGATAGGTAGATGGTGTGTGCTTTTTTTTTTTTTCTGCCCCCTTCCAACCTCAGTGGTATTCCTACAGAGAATGGATAACCATTTTAACTGTATTTTTTGCAGCCCATACCTTCTTGGGAATACAATTGTCTAACTTTTTATTTTTGGTCTGGCTGTTGTGGTGTGCAAAACTCCGTACATTGCTATTTTGCCACACTGCAACACCTTACAGATGTGGAAGATGTGAAATTTGTCATCAATTATGACTACCCTAACTCCTCAGAGGATTATATTCATCGAATTGGAAGAACTGCTCGCAGTACCAAAACAGGCACAGCATACACTTTCTTTACACCTAATAACATAAAGCAAGTGAGCGACCTTATCTCTGTGCTTCGCGAAGCTAATCAAGCAATTAATCCCAAGTTGCTTCAGTTGGTCGAAGACAGAGGTTCAGGTAAGACCAACCTTCATTAAGAAATGTTGGTGATTTGGGGTCACATGATTGTCTACAAATCCTTTAAATGGGATTGGCGGGTGAGTAAAATCTTCAATATGAAGCTGAGAAAACACTTCACATGTAGAGTGAATAGAGCTTTCCTAATTCCTTCTGGGTTCATAATTGTGCCATGGAAATAATCAGCTTGCGATTTTGTTTCTTGACAGGTCGTTCCAGGGGTAGAGGCGGCATGAAGGATGACCGTCGGGACAGATACTCTGCGGGCAAAAGGGGTGGATTTAATACCTTTAGAGACAGGGAAAATTATGACAGAGGTTACTCTAGTCTGCTTAAGAGAGATTTTGGGGCAAAAACTCAGAATGGTGTTTACAGTGCTGCAAATTACACCAATGGGAGCTTTGGAAGTAATTTTGTGTCAGCTGGTATACAGACCAGTTTTAGGACTGGTAATCCAACAGGGACTTACCAGAATGGTTATGATAGCACTCAGCAGTATGGAAGTAATGTTCCAAATATGCACAATGGTATGAACCAACAGGCATATGCATATCCTGCTACTGCAGCTGCGCCTATGATTGGTTATCCAATGCCAACAGGATATTCTCAATAAGACTTTAGAAGTATATGTAAATGTCTGTTTTTCATAATTGCTCTTTATATTGTGTGTTATCAGACAAGATAGTTATTTAAGAAACATGGGAAATGCAGAAATGACTGCAGTGCAGCAGTAATTATGGTGCACTTTTTCGCTATTTAAGTTGGATATTTCTCTACATTCCTGAAACAATTTTTAGGTTTTTTTTGTACTAGAAAATGCAGGCAGTGTTTTCACAAAAGTAAATGTACAGTGATTTGAAATACAATAAATGAAGGCAACGCATGGCCTTCCAATAAAAAATATTTGAAGACTGAATTAAGTGGAAATTGTACTTTATTTTACATATATAATGTCATGTAAAACTTTGCCTAGGTGGTCTGTTTTCTTAACCATAAAAATTGACTGCTCCTTTCTATAATTTAAGTTTGGGAAGTGGGGAGATCCGGAAGGCCCTTAGAATGATCTATTTATAGTGTAAGAATTGATATTCAATTTACAATTGTAGACTAAATTGCATTAAGGCTCTCTCAGTATCTCATCAGGTGAGTCATTTAATAGCCTAATGGTTAGAATGGTTGGAGTGAGATTAAAATAAATCAACTGTGTAGCCCCACCCGCAAACTGGTTCGCGTGAGTGCAACATGGATGACTTTATTCCTTTGCAAAAATTTTATCATTTGACAAGCTCCAAATAACTTGCTTTTTCAGGATAGTTTATATTCTTGCTCTTGGCTCTATTTAAATTACCAAAATAGTGAACAAAGCTAAAAGATTTTATACATTTTAAGGTCTTTGGCTAAGAGCTAAATTTGAATTTATATGGATTGTAGTCTTCAGGCTCTTGAGCACTCAACTGTAGTTAATGCTGGGAATCATGAATGTCTTAATTCAGGGAACTCTATGGAACTTCAAACTGAAGGGTCTATTCATATTCAAACAATCCTGTCGATGTTAATGATTATAACAAGGGAGGAGGCACCATAACCAAAAGCACAGTGACTATTGTACAAGTCTTCTGGTTTTTTATTGCTAGAAAGGTCATGGGACAAGGGGGGGGGTTAGATTTAAGTTTGGTTCACCAACCTTTCTAATACTTCCTTTCACTAATGACTAGAAATAGGTCTGGATGTCTTCCCAGAGAGTCTGGTATATATGTTCCTTTTTGTCAGGAGAGGAGAGGTCTTCATGAGACTTCATTTAAATTCTGGTTATTAAACTGAGGCTTTAATTGGTGTCAATGCCTTATCTCTAAAATGTAAAACTTACTAGAATTTGCTTGGGGTAGGGGATGGGGAAGTGGTATTTTTAGGACTAATACATTGAAAACTGATTGAGCCTCTCTAGTGACTTGAACAGTTTTCAATAGCATGGTTAGTCAAATTCATTATGACTTTTAACTTATAAGAAGCTTTTGGGGTAGGTTGGAGTATTTATTACATATTTTACTGTTTAATGTCTAACGGCCTTTTAATTTGTAAACATTTATTGAAATGATTGTGGGGCTGTGGAAAACATTTACCTATTTACCTTTGAAGTTTTAAGACAGTCCACTTTTTAGCATGTGTGTTGTGTCCAGCCTGTGGTTGTCTGAACTAATAAATGTGATTTTTCTCCCCATTCTCGCTTTTATTTATTTGTGTATAGGCCTCTTCCCTGGTGTGTGTTTCCTGATTGGAAAACACGATATTAGAGCCCAGCTTTAATAGAATTTAAATAGAATTTTTTTTTTTTTAAGATTTTATTTACTTAACAGAAACACAGCCAGAGAGGGAACACAAGCAGGGGGAGTGAGAGAAGGAGAAGGAAGCCCCATGTGGGGCTGGATATCCCTGGTGTCCGGGGTCATGACCTGAGCTGAAGGCAGTTGCTTAACCAACTGAGCCACCCAGGTTCCCCCAAATAGAATTTTTTTGACAAAATTGTCCACCAAATGGTCTTAAAGGTTTTTTGTTTTTGCAAACTCCTGCACACATGCTTTTTCTGAGCCTGTCCTGCAACATGTTACACATAATGAAGAATTAAACAGTAGTTAAAATGAAACTGCTAAGCTGTCATCCTGTGGGTAGTTGAGTAGCACTTAGTAGCTTGTTTTCTCATCTGCATTAATTTTTCAAGGTTACCCTAACGTCTTTAAGGGGAGCTAGAAGTAGGGATCATGGGTTTTGGAAGCAACCATTTTCCTTTGGGCTGTGCTACTTTCCACTATTTGGTGGGCAGTTCTAAGGGCTGAGTGTTAAAATTTGTGAGGTCACAAGTGCCTGCTTAGGTAATCCTGGATTTGTCTGAAAAAGGGTAATCACATTTTATTGCATGTTTTAATGGGCCTGCAGAAGGGTTCTATAGTAGGAGAAACTTGTCTTTATATATGTTATCAGTGTGCCTCCACATTCACGTGGGCGGCTTAAAATCGCTGGGCTCCTCTAAGTGTTACCCGCGGGGGCTGGGGGGATGGGTAGTGCAAGCACTGCTGAGAATTACACTAAGTGAAGGCCATCCCCGTTTGCCATAGGTAGGGCAACATGGCGGCAGCGTTTACAATGAATTAACAGCTAAGGCATGGGTCTCTAAACCACCATATAAGGGCTAAGACTTTAAAGTTTATTTTCGCAACACTTAAATTTGAAAAGGTGTATTTAAATGATGTGGGGAGCACCCAAGTATTTTGATGTGATTTACAAAAAACTGAGAAGCAGAGCTGACTCTTAGTACAGTAGGACAGCGAAAAGCAGACGGGAACGACTTGACCGGGTACTAAAGACCTAACAATTACAGGGGCCGAGCTTAATGGAGCCGAGAAACGGCAGAAGGTCTGCATGGGCCTTAGCAACTGGGCCAGGGTTGCGGCGGCTGCAGCAGGAACACGGTGACGCGCTTCCGTGGGTGTGGCCCGCCGCGCCCTTGGTCACTTCCGTCGCGTCTGCGCAGTCGGCTCCCGAGCGCCTGTTTGTGGCGGTTTCCTGGGATCAACCAGTTAACGGAAGACTGTGCTGTTTAACTCCCGCGGACGATGCGTTCTGGTGCAGCGGTCAGGGCCTGCGAGAAAGTCTGCAGGTGCCTGTTGTCTGGGTTTGGAGGCCGATTGGATGGGGGGCAGCCTGAGCCGTTAAGGGAAGGGAGTAGTTCCTTCGGAGTGCCCCTGAGGTCGCACGCGGAGCTGCCCCCGGGGAGCGAGCCAACTGAAGCTCCCGAGTCCGGTGAGAGGAGCGAGGAGCTGATAGAGATCTGTCAGAGAAGGCATTTCTTCAGTGGCAGCAAGCGGCAGCTTAGCCGACATTCTCTTCTGAGCGGGTGCCACCCCGGCTTTGGCCCCTTGGGCATAGAGTTGCGGAAGAACCTAGCAGCGGAATGGTGGTCCTCGGTGGTGGTGTTCAGGGAGCAGGTCTTCCCGGTAGATGCCCTCCATCATGAGCCTGGCCCTAAGTTGCCTGGGGACAGTGCCTTCAGGTTAGTTTCAGCAGAAACTCTACGCGAAATCTTGCAAGACAAAGAGCTGAGTAAGGAACAGCTAGTAGCATTTCTTGAAAACTTACTAAAAACTTCTGGGAAACTACGGGAGAACCTTCTTCACGGTATGCTTCACGGTTTCATGCTTCAAAACAGATGGGGTGGAAAGGCAGACTGGTAGATTTCGCGGATTGCAGCTGGTCGTTTATTCACGTGGAAAAGAAATTATCTGGTTCTCATCTTTCTGAAGTAGTTGGTCATATTGATAGTGTTTTTACCAAGGAGAAAACTGACCTATGGAATAGTTACTGTTCCTTAAAGGATCCTTAAAGAATCTGGCTTGCAGGACCTAGAATTAGGGGTAAATTAAATCACATGAATCATTTGTTCCTAGTTACCAAGATGTTGGTAAATGTTTGCACAGTTACTCTTTAATTATATACAGTAAGCTAGTCAAGAGCTCATTCTTCTAGAACAAAAAGAAAATCTCCCCTCCCAATTTTCCTGAAAACTTACCTACACTGTGTTGTTTGAATCATTTATTGTCTTTAAATGATTTTTGAGTCGACTTAAAAAATCCCCTCCCAATTTTCCTGAAAACTTACCTACACTGTGTTGTTTGAATCATTTATTGTCTTTAAATGATTTTTGAGTCGACTTAAAAAAATAATAGGATAAATCAAGTCTTACAACTGATTCCTGAGTGAATACACAGAAATTTCTGGGGCACCATTTGCCTTTAAAGTTTTCGTTACCTTTGCACTCGCCCTGGGGCTGGAATTCAAAACCCTGAGATCGAGAATCACCTGCTCCTCTCAGCCAGCCGGCGCCCCCATCATTTGCCTTTAAAGTCAAATAGAACACAATCACAGATTCTGAAGGAAAAAAATTCAAGTTCTTTACAGGACAGACTTGCCGCCACAGCACCTCATCGTTGCCAAATGTTATCCTTACTATTTAAGTGGCACTACAGAGTGATTTAACCAATGTCCATGGTTCTCTGAAAATTAGTACCCACATTCTAGCTTTTTAAATTTTTCCTTAATAATTAAAGGAAACTGGTGAATATTTGTGACAGTTTTGATCTGTAATACTTAAATTAATCCATGATGGCTTTATTTGGGGCAAGTTGAATCACTGCTTATTACCATGTCCAAAACCAATCAATCTTTTCTTCCCTATTAGAAATTGAAATTTAAGGGCACCTGGGTGGCTCAGTCAGTTAAGCATCAGCCTGTGGCGCAGGGTCCTGGGATCGAGCGCTGTTTTGGGCTGCCTACTCAGTGAGGAGTCTTGTTTCTACTTCTGCCTCCGACTCGCCACCTGCAGCTTGTGCTCTCTTTCTCTCTCTGAAATAAATAAATAATCTTAAAAAAAAAAAAAAAGCAAATGAAACTTAGCTTGCTTAGATGTCCATTGATCAAAACATCCATTGATATACCAGACATTTTCTTTCCTTTAGAAAACTTAAAACCACTTATTTAGAAGATCCTTTGGTTGACCAGTGTTTTTAGCTTAGAATTATCCACTTTGCCACTGCTTTCTATTCCCAAGTTCCTAGTTCTCTTTATTTCATGTCTGAGCTGCTTTGGTAACCTCTATGAATAGTTTTAAAAAATTCTCACCCATTATATTTTCAGATATTGTTATTGTCCCATTTTTCTCTGCCCTTCTGTGACAGATGACATATGAGACCTTTCCCCCATCTTGTCATCAACTTTCTTGAATACAGTCACATTTTATAAAGTCTGTACCCAATAACTCAGGTATTTCTGTTTGTTTTTCTCTGGGCCTTTGGTTATTTGGACCTTTCTCCTGCTATTCTGTGTAATTTGTGTATAAATTGTAGAGATAAATTGAGCTTCGGGGTGGTGTTTTCTTTGTGGGAGGATTTACTTCTTTTGGCAGGCAGCTAGAGTGGGAACTTTTTTTTTTTTTTAGATTTTATTTATTTGAGAGAGAGCACAAGCAGGGGGGAGGAGCAGAGAGAGATGGAGAAGCTGACTTCCCATTGAGCAGGGAGCCCCATGTGAGGCTCAATCTCAGGACCCTGAGATTATGACCTGAGCTGGAGACAACGGGCTGAGCCATCAGGTGCCTCATAGAGTGGGAGCATCGAGATTAAGTTTATTGAAGGCTGGTCTTCAGGGTTTTCATCTCAACTGCTACATTGTAGCCCTTTGAGTGTCCCTAGTGAAAGGCTGGGGTGTTTACCAGGGTGCCCCTTCCTTGAGGACCCAGGAACTACAATTTTTGTACTTCCCCGTTCCTTAAGATGCCAGAAAGCTTCTTAGCTCTGCTACTTGAGATTTAGAAAAGCAGCACTAAATGTTAGGTTCACTTCTCTGCTCCTCCCTTCTCTCCATATTTTGGACCCTCAAGTCCTTAGTGCCTTGATAGCTCAGTCTTGAAGCAGATTTTTTTTTTTAAGTTTCTTGACCAGCTCTTCTTATTTTGCTGATCTACTATTTATTACCAGAAGTGAAAATCTCAAATAACTTAAACACAGTGCTGTCATTTAGTGGGACATAATCTAAGTGTATAAAGAACAACAACGAAATCTTGAACTTAGATTTATTCCAAATAGAAATGCTGGAAATATAATTCTGAAGCTATTTCAGAATTATAAACATTTATAAATATGTTATAAAATAAAGCAAATAGATGGACAGATTAATGTTGATTAATGAAATGAATGTTAATGAAAATGAATTAATTTTCACTGTGAGAAAATATATACAAATATAAAAGAAGATAAGGATAAACTTTGCAATGTTCAATTTGAATCAGCAATATCAGTATGACCTCATAATTTTAAAAAACAATATCCTTAACTTTCTTCATTGAAAGGGCCTAAAAGTAATGACACTCAATAGCAGTGAACACACCTAGTACCCAGATTTTGATTTCTAAAATGAACCAGTGCTTGGAGAAATGGCTTGTCCCAGGTATGGAACAGGGATAGTACAAGGTGAGTTTGGGACATTTTATGGTGTTAGAAAGCAAAGAATTTTTGACTGCTGGTGAGGACATGTCTTAATGGCCAAATTTGAGACAAACTGAATATTAAGTATTGATGGTAATGGATCATAACATTAAAATTAAAAATGTATAGTGTTAATCAAAATAAATAGTTGAGGCTGCTGATAGGGGAAGGAGGTGAAGAAAGTTCACTTTTTTATAGAAGCTTTGTAATAAATGTGGAAAGAAAGACAAAACCATTTTGTGATTTTTGTAATCCCCAGTATAATAATTGCTTCAAGCAGGATCATCAGTGGATTCTAAAACATTGGGTGGGAGATTGTTGAGCAGGATATTGTTGGGAAATGGATAGCCACTACCTAACCAGGTAATCAAATTTAGTTTCATTAATATGGGATAATTTAGTATTATTTTCCTCCTGTTAGAATGCAGGAAGACCTACACATTAACTATGTATTTTTTTAAAATATTTTATTTATTTATTTGACAGAGAGAGAGATCACAGGTAGGCAGAGAGGCAGGCAGAGAGAGAGAAGGAAGCAGGCTCCCTGCTGAGCAGAGAGCCCGACGTGGGCCTTGATCCCAGGACCCTGAGATCATGACCTGAGCCGAAGGCAGAGGATTTAACCCACTGAGCCACCCAGGGGCCCACGTCAACTATGTTGTATTTATTTCTGCTAAAAATGATTTACCCAAGTTAATGAAACTATTAGCCAAATCTGGAGTATGACTGGTCTGGGCTCAAACCACAAATCAGAGTCATTAAAACTTAGAAAAGGAGGGAGTAATTGGGGGAAATGTTCCAGATTAAAAAAGATTAAAGATGGGGCGCCTAGGTGGCTCAGTCATTAAGCGTCTGCCTTTGGCTCAGGTCATGATCCCAGCCAGAGTCCTGGGATTGAGCCCTGCATCAGGCTCCCTGCTCGGTGGGAAACTTGCTTCTCCCTCTCCCACTCCCCCTGCTGTGTTCCCTCTCTAGCTGTCTCTCTCTCTCTCTCTCTGTCAAATAAATGAATAAAATCTTTAAAAAAAAAAAAGCTATTAAGGAGACCTAATCAAAGTGCAGAGCAGGAGCCCTAATTAGGGAAAAAGAAAACAACAATAAATGACATTTTGGGTGACAATTGCAGAAAATAGAATATCAGCCATACGTTATATAAAATTACTGTATTATGATTGATTTTATGGTACAATAGTATACAGAGAATAATTTTAGGAGACATATGCAAAAATGTTTTGGGGTGAACAAGGAGAAAACGTGGCAGAATGTTGACAGTTGGTGAATCTGGCTGAAGAGTGTACAGGTATTTATTGTATGATCAACTTTCTTGTAGATTTGAAAATCAAAAAGTTGTGGGGAGCAGTGCCTGGGCAGCTCAGTCATTAAGCATCTGCCTTGGGCTCTGGTCTGTCCTGGAGTCTTGGGATCCAGCCCTACCTCGGGCTCCCTGCTCAGCGTGATGCCTGCTTCTCCCTCTCTCACTCCCCCTGCTTGTGTTCCCTCTCTCGCTGTGTTTCTCTCTGTCAATTAAAAAAAAAAAAAATAGTTCTGAGGAAACTAAGTAGTAATCAATTAAGATCTGCCTGAATAGTTCCATGCTACTTGTACTGCTGTGTTAGCACTATTTTAATATTAATTTGTTTATAAACTGATCCTTATGACTTGGGTTTATATAATAGATTTATACAGTGACAAATTTATCTTTCGACAGGTGCCTTGGAGCACTATGTTAATTGCCTGGATCTGGTAAACAAGAGATTACCTTATGGCCTTGCTCAGATTGGAGTGTGTTTTCATCCTGTTTCTGATACTAAGCAGACACCTGATGGTGTTAAAAGGTACCCAAAAATGGCAAATAACTTGGCCTTGTATTTCATCAAGAACCAGTCACTTTCACTTTAGGATAGTTTATATAATCTTTAAGTAAGTAACTATGTGGTATTTCTGATATTCAAAGAATCGGTGAGAAGACTGAGGCTTCACTGGTTTGGTTTACTTCAGCAAGAACTGCAGGCCAGTGGCTTGATTTCTGGTTACGTCATCGGCTTCTGTGGTGGAGAAAGGTACCCTTAATTTAATAATTAATAGGTGAAGTGTCTTAGTGTGCCAGAGATAATACTTCTCTACAATAAATGAAATTTTGGGGTGCCTGGGTGGCTCAGTCGGTTAAGTGTGTGCCTTCAGCTCAGGTTGTGATCCCAGGGTCCTGGGATCGAGCCCCATATTGGGCTCCCTGCTCAGCAGAGAGCTTGCTTCTCCCTCTGCCGGCCACTCCCCCTTCTTGCGCATTCTCTCTCTCTCTCTCAAATAAATAACGGCTTAAAGATAAATAAATGGAATTTTATTTGATGTGGGGCTATGTTATAAGAGACAGCTCTAATAAATCAGTGAGTACAAATAAAAGCCTTTTTGTAATGGTTTTCTTTGTTCCATATAAAAAGGTACTTTGGTAAAGGTATCTGTTGATGTCTCTCTCGCTTCAGAAGCTTTTGTTGATAAACTTTTGCATTGAAGGTAGAGTTCACACGCCTCACCTGACATTCCTGGCTGGTATAGTTTGACCCTTGCACACCCTTCAGGCTTCAAACTTTGCTCCCTACCTCTGTCCATGAACTCTCTGTATTTGAAAATGGTTCTGTGATTTATCAAGTTTTATTATATGCTGAAGAGGAAAAAGTTGAAGTAGGTATTTGTGGCTCACCATTGTCTTGTTTTTCTGTGATTCTTAAAGTCCCCAAACACCCACTCAGCTAAGTGGGTGAATGAATTATAAATAATCACACTCTTCACAGAGGATAAGAATGGTGAATCACTTTCTTCTCTGTCCGTCTTAGTTTATGGTCACCTGCTCTTCTTACTAATTGGCCAAAAAAGGCTAGATCACGCCACCAGTTTTTCTCTGTAGTTCTTCCAGGCTAAAACAGTATTTTTAGCAATACATTTGCTCATATTTAACTGAGCTTCATGGTTTTTATATGGGACCTGACCAGTTTCAGTTGCCACGTAAAAGTCTCAGGCAACTTTACTTTTTAACCTTCAGTTTCATAAATTAATAAACTTTCTTTTCCAGTTTGCTGTGAGTCCATCTAACTTCAGCAGCAGCGATTGTCAGGATGAAGAGGGACGAAAAGGAAACCAACTTTATTACAATTTCCCATGGGGAAAGGAACCAATAGAGACCCTGTGGAATCTAGGAGACCGTGAGCTTTTACACATTTGTCCTGGAAATGAGTCTCAATTACACGTATGTTTTACCTTGAGCTCCTGTCCATCCTTTACCCAGATTCTCTAACTGATCATTTCTGGAGCCATTTGAGAACAGGTTGCAGACATGGAGCTCCATGCCCATATATTTCTGAAGTACAAGGACAGTCACCTATGTAACCACAACACAGCCATCAAAATCAGGAATGTGCCAGTCATCCATTATTACCATCCAATCCATGTAATCCTTCATATGGAACCGATTATCCTAATAATGCCCTTCATAGGTCCAGTATCCAATTTAGGATTTCATGTAGTTGTCATGTGTCTTTAGTTTCCTTCAAATGAATAGTTCATTTTATCTTGTTTTTCATGACTTTGACTTTTTTTTTTAATTTTTTAAATTTCATTTTTAAGTAATCTCTGAACCCATTGTGGGCCTCAAATTAACAACCTAGAGATCAAGAATCATCTCTATGGACTGAGCCGGCCAGGCAGCCCATGACTTTGACATTCATTCATTCATTTATTCATTCACTCATTTAACAGAAAGAAACACAGCAAGAGAGGGAACACAAGCAGGGGGAGTGAGAGAGGGAGAAGCAGGCCTCCCACCAAGCAGGGAGCCCGATGTGGGTCTCAGTTCTGGGACTCCAGGGTCATGACCTGAGTCAAAGGCAGTCGCTTAACGACTGAGCCACCCAGGTGCCCCGACTTTGACATTTTTGAAGAATGCAGGCCTTTGTACTTCGTAGAATGTCCTTCAGTTTGAGTTTCTGTCATGTAGCCTCATTATTTATGTATTTTTGCATATGTATTTAGGAATACCATAGAAATGGTGCTGCCCTCTTCTCAGGCATCATATCAGGAGGCACATGATAACCGTATTTGTTACTGGTGATGTTAACTTTTATCCCTTGGTTAAGATAGTGCTACCAGGTTCCTCCACTGTAAAGCTGACAAATTTTTGTATGATATTAATTAGTAAGTAATTGATAAAGCCTTTTGTGGCAGACATTTTAAGACTGTGTAAATAATCTCTTTCTGACCACATTTTGACTTACCAGTTGCAGCATACATTGGTGATTCTTGTGCAAATCCGTGATTATTAGGAGAGTTGCCAAGTGCTATCATTTTTTTATTAATATTAATTTTATTATTACTTCATTATTTCTTTTAGATTTATTTATCAACAGTATACTGTGGGGTTGAGCTTTTCCCTCCCCTTTTTTTTTTCTGGGCTTATAGATTCCTCTTTTTCTCAAAGAGTTGCAATCTGTTACTAGCATTTTTTATTTTGATGCTAAAATTGTCCTAGACTTGGCCACTGTCCTTTTGGCATAGCGCAATCATTCTCTAGCACTTCCTATTTTTTGTAGCAACTCATTGTTCTGACATCGTCTTGTTTCTTGGTCTAGCTGTGCAGTCAGCTATTTCTCTAAGGAACCATTTTTATTAGAGGAAAATGTATTTAAAATCTGAGATTTTGCTTCTAGGTATACTCCTTGCAACTGGGTATCATTGATCCTGGGCCCTTTCTGTGGACACAGCTAGGAAATATTTGGAGGCAATTATGTATATATATATATGTACACACTTACCTCTCTATCTGTGTCTATATTTACCTATTATTAAAAACTAGGAGTTCATACCAGTTCTTCTGATGCCACAGGGTTTATTCTAGCTTTCGCTCTTTCCAAATTTATAATTCTGTTCTCTGACAGAAACCTGGTATCTTTGGTGTATTGATTTTTCATTTCTTCTATGTAATCAAACTCCCTGCCATTCCTACACAAAGATCAGCCCTGATATACCCCTCATCCCACCACACCAAATACTCTAGATGAGTGTTTGAACCAGGGGAAGGAAAAAGGAAGAAAGACGTTAGGGAACTTAACCTAACCCCTCCTTTTTTTTTTTTTTTTTAATATTTTATTTATTTATTTGACAGAAACATAGCCAGAGAGGGAACACAAGCAGGGGGAGTGAGAGAGGGAGAAGCAGGCTTCCCGCCGAGCAGGGAGCCCGATGCGGGGCTCGATCCCGGATCTCCGGGATCATGACCTGAGCCGAAGGCAGCTGCTTAATGAACTGAGCCACCCAGGCGCGCCCCCCCCCTTTTAATAGCCCCCCTCACTAGGTGCTCTGACCAGAACATAGAGAAGGAGGGAAGTTAGAAAACCTGGCCTTAACTTTAGTGTCCTCTTCTTTACTAATCACACTGGCCAGAGTTTGGCCCTGGATCAACCCCGGTTGGATGCCTCAGCCAGCTGACCAGACTCAGGCCTGGCCAAAAGGAAAAGGGGCTTCATATACTTCCTAAAAGGTTTTCAAAAATTTAAACAGGTGATATAATTTTTTTAGAGAAGGAGTTTTGCCTTTGGGCACTTTGTAAATAGCTGCAATATTTTTCAGGGTGCCCCATGGATGCCAAGTTTTAGAAGCCATGTGGATGGATAGAATTGTGGCTGACCCCCCCTTTTGTGCTGACCTGTCCTTGAGCGGGTCCACATCTGAATGTTTAGATTTTCTGACTGGCCACGGGGGGAGTTTTATGTACTATTCGGTGACTAATACAGTCTTCTCAGTGAAAAAGGTACTTGGAACTTGAAAATAAACATAGTAGTTCTCATTAGAGAAAATGAATTAATTTAAAATACAAGTAAGCGGATGCCTGGGTGGCTCAGTGGGTAAAGCCTCTGCCTTCAGCTCAGGTCATAATCTCAGGGTCCTGGGGTCGAGGCCCACATCGGGCTCTCTGCTTGGCAGGAGCCTGCTTCCTCCTCTCTCTCTGCCTGACTCTCTGCCTACTTGTGATCTCTCTGTCAAACAAATAAAATCTTAAAAATAAAATAAAATAAAATAAAATACAAGTAAGATAACTAATAAAAAATTAAAAAGTTTATTTATGAATATTTCCCCATACCCCCACCACCATCACATTTTATTTTGTGATATTCAGCTCTCATACGAAACTTAACTTGGTTATCATAGTCATAGTTGTTATCATATTAAAAACTGATCAGTCGGGGCGCCTGGGTGGCTCAGAGGGTTAAGCCTCTGCCTGCGGCTCAGGTCGTGATCCCAGGATCCTGGGATCGAGTCCCACATCAGGCTCTCTGCTCAGTGGGGAGCCTGCTCCCCCTTTCTCTGCCTGCCTCTCTGCCTAGTTGTGATCTCTCTGTCAAACAAATAAATAAAATCTTTAAAAAAAAACAAAACTGATCAATCTTCTGACTAGGGATTTAATTTTCTTCAAAGTTAAGTTTTGTTTTGTTTTGTTTTTTAAGTAATCTCCACCCAATGTGGGGCTTGAACTCACGACGCTGAGATCAAAAGTCCCGTGGTCTTCTGACTGAGCCGGCTGGGCCACCCTCATCTTATGAGTAGGAATTTAAAAACAACCTTTTTTTCATATCTTTTAGTCTCTTATTTTATTCATTATTATGACTCAATGAAAAGCTTTATTTTGCAGACTTCTACTCTCTTAAATTGTTGCTCTCCTTTTCCATAGTTCTCAAAATTGTTCATCGTTCGTTGACCATGCTATAAAATAATAAATAGAATTCCTACCACTTAGTATGCTTTTTTGAAAGGCATCTTAGGCTATTTTGTATTTGTTTTTAGTAAGTTTTACAGCTAACATCTAAATATATTCATGGAGGGATTTTTAGAGGGTGGTAAAGCAGATCAGTCTGGAGAACAGAGTTTGGATAGAAAGAAATTCATTCTGGATGATGTAAGAAATCAGATAGTCTAGCTAAGAATAGTTGCCACTTGGGGCGCCTGGGTGGCTCAGTTGGTTAAGCGACTGCCTTCGGCTCAGGTCATGATCCTGGAGACCCAGGATCGAGCCCCACATCAGGCTCCCTGCTGGGCGGGAAGCCTGCTTCTCCCTCTCTCACTCCCCTTGCTTGTGTTCCCTCTCTGGCTGTGTTTCTCTCTGTCAAATAAATAAATAAAATCTTGAAAAAAAAAAAAAAAAGAATAGTTGCCACTGGATATCTCTGCATCCTTGGATATGAAATTTTCAAAGAATTAGAAAACAGTGGGGGCACCAGGCTGTGAAGTTCAGTCTGTAGAATGTATGTGCGACTCAATTGATCTCTAGGTTGTGAGTTCAAAGCCGCACATTAGGCGTAGAAATTACTTAAAAATAAAATTTTAAAAATATAAAAGTCTTAATATTTAAATATGATTTAGTCTTTTTTTTATTCAAATGGCACCACAGAAGCTTCCAGTCCTCAGAATTAAATATCAGTTCTATAAATGTATAAAAGACATCACCTAATAAAGTTAGAACAGAATCCCAGAATTCAGGAAGTGTATGGCCTTTTTTAAATTTTTTTAAAAAATTTAAGATCAGTTAACATAAAGTTATTCGTTTCAGAGGTAGAATTTAGTGATTTGTCAGTTGCTCATTACATCAAGTGCCCTCGATGCCCATCACCCAGTCACCCCAAACCCCCACCCATCTCCCCTCTAGCAACCCTCAGTTTGTTTCCTGTAGTTTAAGAGTCTCTCATAGTTTGTCTCCCTTTCTGATTTCGTCTTATTTTAAGAGTACCGTCTTTTGAGGACAAATTTCCATTAATCATTACAGTGATTAATGGGCTTAAAATGCCAGCAGAAGTGTGCCTGGGTGGCTCAGTCATTAAGCATCTGCTTTCGACTCAGGTCCTGATCTCAAGGTCCTGGGATCAAGTCCTGTGTTGGGCTCCCTGCTCGGCGGGAAGCCTGCTTCTTCCTCTCCCAGTCCACCTGCTTGTGTTCCCTCTTGCTGTCTCGCTCTGTCAAATAAATAAAATCTTTAATAAAAAAAAAAAAGCCAATCCATATGTGTTCATGAAGACTGCTTGATCTTGGATAATTAATAGAAGTTGAGGATTGACAATTTTTTTTTTAAGTATTAGAGAATTACATGGATGTTCATATGACTGTGATAATAGTGCAAAAAAAACAAGGTAGAACTGTTTATATGTAAAACCTTTTAAATTTTTAGGATTGACATTAAAAAAGATTTGAGGTGATTGTCAGTTTAAAAGAAAGGCAATAGGGGTGCCTAGGTGGCTCAGTCATTAGGCATCTGCCTTCAGCTTAGGTCATGTTCCCAGAGGCCCAGGATTGAGCCCCCCATCGGGCTCCCTGCTCGGCAGGAAGCCTGCTTCTCCCTCTCTCACTCCCCCTGTTTATGTTCCCTCTCTAACTGTATTTCTCTCTGTCAAATAAATTTTAAAAATAATAAAAGAAAGGCAATAGTAAGTCTGTTAATCAATCCCTGATGTATATTGTGCATTATGGTATATTTTATATTCTTAATTATAGCCTTAAAGTAAATATCCCAAACTAGGGTTTTAAAAGAGGTTTGCTTATTATAAAAACTTTATTTCCGGGTGCCTGGGTGGCTCAGTGGGTTAAAGCCTCTGCCTTCGGCTCAGGTCATGATCTCAGGGTCCTGGGATTGAGGCCCGCAAAAAAAAAACAACAACTTTATTTCCAGAGATGATACTCTAAACCCCCCTCCCTAAGCATACCAGTTTATTTTCTTGAAGGGCCCTGTTGAACTTTATTATAATATTATCCTCTTTATTATAATACTCACCTAAGGACCTTTGGAAAAATAGTGATGCTGAGGTCCCTCTCCCATCCAGGTAGTTCAGAGTCTCTGGGAATGGGGCCAAAGCATAAAACCTTTACGTTTTAAAATTCAAGGCAGTTCTAGCCTTGTAGCTAGCTGAGACTCAACGATCTAAACCCTGATTTCCCTGAGAGTGAGGATTATGTCGTACCCATTTGTGTGGTGTCAGTGCCTAACACAGGGTTGGCCCAGAGAGGATGCTTTGTAGAATGAATTTTTAAGTTTGTGATTCTTTGAGTCTGTAGTTTTTGTTTGTTTTGTTGTTTTTTAGATTTTATCTATTTATTTGACAGATGCAGCGAGAGAGGGAATACAAGCAGGGAGAGTGGGAGAGGGAGAAGCAGGATCCCTGCTGAGCAAGGAGCCTGATGCGGGGCTCAGTCCCAGGACCCCAGGATCGTGACCTGAGCAGAAGGCAGACACTTAATGACTGAGCCACCTAGGCACCCCTGTGAGTCTATAGTTTTAAGAGAGAGCTCTGCTAACAGAGTCTGTATTTTTTTTTCTACTTTTCTGTGAAGGGCCGAGATGGACGGAAAAATGTGGTTCCATATGTTTTATCTGTTAATGGAAATCTGGACCGAGGTGTGCTGGCTTACCTCTACGATTCTTTCCAGCTCACAGAGAATTCCTTTACAAGGAAGAAGAATCTTCATAGAAAGGTGCTTTTGATATTTCAGAGATAAACTTGGGATACTAAAAATATGTTTTTACCTCATATGTCAGTGGGCTTGGTTTTTTAACACAAACTGTGAATACTAAATTTCAGTGCAGGTTATTTTACCATTTTTCATTTTTTTGAATCTGGCCGCAGGAGTAATAAGCATGTGCTTACAGAATAGAACAAGACATCCCTATTGGGTAATCCCAGAGGCATTTCTCTTTGATCCCGGCACCCAGAGAGCAGTCTCTGAGTTTTAGGCCCTGAGCCTTTCCCTTGGTGGCTTCCATTTATTTGTATCAGAGTAGCAAGGCTATGGTATTGACCTCTCTGCTTCTAGTCTGACCCTAAGTGGCTATTCACTAGATCACAGGAGCTATCTTTGGGCCTGGGTCAAGGACATGTTTATGGGCTCAAAATCAAGAGAAAAGAGGGACTAAAGCTATAGGAAAGAAAATAAATGTCTAATGGAGCGAGTTTTGGAAGAAACGGAAGGGTCAAGACAGGATCAAGAACACCAATGGAGGGATTGGTCTTGAAAAGGGGTTATTTGAGAAAGCATAGAGGACAGAAATGATGGTGTAGATATAAATACATTACCAGTGCTGGTTAGTCTTTGAAGAAAGTTTCCCTCAGACTCTCTATTTCTTTAGGGAATTAGCAGAATTATTAGCTTAAAATGTAGAGGAGTAGAGGTTTAAGTGGCAAGAATTTAGAGTATTTATATTCCCCTTGGATGTGAAAGGGAACTGCCCTGAACCAAAAGTTTCAACATGTTGAGTTTGGAAACCATGAATTTGTAGTCCCACTTTGCGTAGCTGAGTGGTTTATTGTGCAGTGCTCCTTTAGCCTGATATGCCCATAAAGAAAGTCACATTATAGAATTATTCTAGGGCTTGGGATTTATAGGATATATAGCAAAAGAGGGATCTTTTTTTTTTTTAAGATTTTATTTATTTGACAGAGGGAACACAGCTAGAGAGGGAACACAGGCAGCAGGGAGTGAGAGAGGGAGAAGCAGGCTCCCCGCTGAGCAGCGAGTCCCAAGGCTCAATGCCAGGCTCGAACCTAGGACCCTGGAATCATGACCTGAGCCGAAGGCAGATGCTTAACGACTGAGCCACCCCGGCGCCCCATGGGATCCTTCTTTTCTTATACCCCACATCCAAATAATTAGCAAAAACCATTTGACTCTGTCTTCAAAATATATCCTGAGTCTGACCAATTTTTAACCACTTGCCCTCCTTCCACTCTGATCTAAACCACCGCCATCCCCTCCCAGTAGCACTGAGTGGCTCTTTTAAAAGGTACATGTTACTTTGCCCCACTGCTCCGAACACTTCACTGAGTTCCTTGTTTCATTCAGAGGAAAAGGCAAGGCCCCTAGTGTTTTACAAAACCCTTCCCTTTTAACCTCCTCCTCCCCCCCCCACCTTACTTAGTCTGTTCCAACAGCCCAGACCACTTTGCTGTTCTAGAAAATGTCAGTCATACTTCCAGCTCAGAACTTTTCATTTGTTCTCCCCTTTGTCTGAAATGCTCTTCCTCCAGGATCCACAACCACCTCTCAAATCTTTGCTCAAATGTCCCCTCAGAGAGACCTCTTACTACCTTATTTAAAATTGGAACAAGCTCTCTCCAGCTCACCCCTCTCCAGCACTTCCTGCCTCCTCCCCTCCACCTTTTTAAAGCACTTACCATCTTCAAGTATATTCTTTACTTGTTTATTATCTCTCTGTCCCCACCATGAGGGGCAGTTAGTTTTGTCCCTAGTACCTAGAACTCTTTCTGGCACCAAGGAGCCATTCAAATGTAGAGTGGGTGGGTGAATAATAAGAGTGGTAGGCTTTGGCCAAAGAAAGTCCAAATGATGAGTCCCCTGGCCGGGATGGGGTAGGGAAGGCAGTGATACCCAGAAGGGCCATTTGGATTGAGGGAAAATGGAGTTGTCCAAAAATGGGAGAGTATCAAGTGAACTTATTTCTGCAGAATATTAAGTGGAGATATCAATGAGCAGTTGAATACAGCCAGCTGAATAACACCATGATGTGATCTGCAACCTCAGCTAGCTTCCATTTCCACACAAAAGTTTTACAGTTTAGAAGCTCTATGTTTTGATAATGCTTGTGTTAGATTTGAACAAGATATGCTATCCATTTCCCCCCCTCTTTAAATTGTTTTAGGTACTTAAACTTCACCCTTGTTTAGCCCCTGTTAAGGTTGCTTTGGATGTGGGAAGAGGCCCAACGGTGGAATTAAGACAGGTGGGTTAAATGAGTTTTAGTATCATGATTTTAATTATAACCATTACTTCAAATAAATGAGTAACTTACCACTTAAAATTTTGACTCATGGTCTGTTATAGATAATTTAAAGCATAGGATATAAAAGAAGCTGTCTGCAGCTCAGTGATTTTGCTGTTAAGGCCATGCTTACTCATAGTTACCTTTTCAAATGAGTGCATAGTTGTGGTAATCCAAATATTTGTACAGATGTCTAGTGAATTATTTCTTGCCCACCTACATTTTCAACTTAACACTTTTGATACTTACTGGTATAAGCACAGGTTCTAGATCTGTACTCTATTTTGGTTCTTCAGATCTATCTGGTCTAATTAAACACTCTTGAGAAGCCAGGAGGGTGGTTTTTAGTTTCTTTCCAGACACCCCTTCAGCAGTCATGCCTGGGTCCTGGGTGTCTCAGATCCACCCAGCACCTAAGTGAGGACACTAGCAAGATTCACCCAGCTTTCTTCCTCAGGCTCCTGTGCAGAGGTGGGGATAGTGCACCCAGGGGAAAGGAAGATACTGGTTTAATTTCCACTTTTCCTCCCCAAGACCTCTGTGGGTAGAAGGTCCTTGGGTCTGTGTGTGTGTGTGTGTGTGTGTGTGTGCACCCATGTTTGTTTTTTTGTTTTTTTGTTTTGTTTTTTTGCTTGAAGGACAAGAAAAAGAACTCTGCTCCCTAAATTTTTGTCATTGCAATTATAGGTCTTGGTTTGGTTTGGTTTTGTTTATGTATAAGAACGTAGTAGTATTTTGTCCCTTGGGTGTTTTTGATTTACCAAAAGGGAGTATATGGTATATCTCATTCTGTTTTTTAACTTTTTTCCCCTCGGTAGTAGAACAGAACTTTCTGGGCTGTGCAGGGGGTTTTGATGGTTATATCCACGGAAATGGGATTTCTGGGTAAAATGGACACATATCCTTAATTTCACTATTGCCAGTGAGATTGTCTCCAGATTGGCTGCCCCTCTTTGTATTGTCACGCTGTGGGGGTTCTCATTTCCTTATCCAGGCCAGAGCTTTTTCTCTTCTCCCTCCCAGTAGGAAGAGCAGATGTTTTTGCTGTCAACCACTTACTTATTAAAATCCACAATGATGTATACTTACTTTTCACTGTTATCATCTTAGACTTATTAATATTTATATTCTCAACTGTCCCCAAAATACCAAGTACCTTCACACCCATTGGTCTTTCCGTGGAAACTTGGTAGCAGTGCAATTCCTGGTCCTCACCCCAGAGCTGCTGGATCAGAAATTCTGGCAGCGTGGCGGTGCAACCTGCGTGTGACAAGCCTCCAGGGGGTTCCAACGTTTCCTGAAGTTTGAGAAACCGCGCTGTAGCTCAGGCATACCCTCCTCCACCCACTGCAGCCACACTCCCCTGCTGGGCCACTCGGTATAGTCTGGAGACATTTTTGGTTGTCACAGGGAGGGGAGCGCTGTAGGCACCTCCAGGAGGCCGAGATGCTGCCGAACACGCCAATAACGCCAGCAGTGCAGAAGGGGAGAAATCCTGCTCTAGAGTCTTAGCTGCAGATTGTTAAGGGTGTTTAAAATTTTTGCTTTGTTTTGCTTTGCCATCGTGTGTGAAGAAAACAGTAAAGTTTTCCTTACTGTTTGTGTGTAAATTGTGTAATATTACTCATTGTTCTGCACTCGTTATTTTCAGTCGGGCTTTGTGTCCAGCATTCCCGCTAAAGCCAACCCTTCTCAAAACGTTTTCTTTAGTGGGCTTCAGGAACACCACTCTCCTCATTTTCCTCCTGCCTGTGTGGCTGCTCCTTCCTTTGCTGGCTGGCTCTTCTCTTCCTGACGTGGGGGTGTAACCCTGGGCCTCTCCCCCCACCCCCCGCTGCCAGCTCTCAGAGGCACGCTCAGTTAGCACAGCCCTTTGCACTTACTGTTTTTCTCTGACGGAATCTGTTTCAGTTTGTTCGTGTTTTGAAGGGTAATGAGGATGATAAAAATGCTTGTATCTATTATATACGATTTTCTCTTAGGGGCGATTTGCATTTAGTAGTCAGCTTTGCAGTGCTGAATTTCTTCATTTTCAGAGGAAGCATGCAATTTATAAGTACCCAGTGTATGAATTATAAACAGTATGATCACATAACTAAAAGAATTTATGCCCTGTGTTAAGGACTAAAAAAGACGATTTGTGGTTTTGCAAAAAACAGGGTAGTCATTCAAGCTACATGTCATTCATATTTGAATTGTTTGTGATTTTCCTCAGGTCTGTCAAGGGTTATTTAATGAATTACTAGAAAATGGGATTTCTGTGTGGCCTGGTTATATGGAAACTGTGCAATCCTCATTGGAACAACTTTATTCAAAGTAAGATTGTCTTTCTTATCACTAAAACCACTTGTTCAGAGTTTTGGATCACATGTTTCTTTACGAGTAACAGAAATTTCTTCTAAATGTCCTTCTAAGTGTGTGTGTGTGTGTGTGTGTGTGTGTACAAAAAATACAATTTAAAATTATTCCTGACTTTCCCATTTATAGAACCACATACCCCTAATTAATTGCTACAGCAGGGAACAAAATTTATTGGTATATTTGAGCACACACTATGTGCAACTTCAAGACTCACTGTCGGGTAGTATGTGCACCTGAGTCTATCATTTTATCAGGGATGTGGTTTGGTGTACTGGATGCATTTATTGAATCAGGATTGAGGGAGCATGAATGGAGTGCCTTTTCCTTGCTGGTGCTGTGGTTCATTCTGAGACTCAGTGCAAGAAGATTCCATCCCAGACAAAGGACAGAGGACTGATTTCAGTGATTGGCCCCTCTGTCCACCCAGTTGCTCCAGACTGATAACCTGTCTGGATTTCATCCTTAACTCCTTCATTCCAACCTGTCTGGGTTTATCATCCTTAACTCCTTCCTCTTCCTTACTCTCCACCTCCAGTTCACCCCTAAATGTTGTCAGCCTGCCTCCTAAATAGTATCAGATCCATCTCTGTCCATCCTCACTGCGCTACCCACATTCAAGTCACCAGTATCTTTTGCCTGAATTCTTGCAATAATCTCCTGATTGATCTTCTGTCTCTGGTCTTACCCCTGCATTTAATTATCTTACATTTTTTAAGTCATCCATTCTTCCCTCCTTTGGGTTTATTTTGTTATCGTTTTAGCTTTTTGTGCTGAATATCTGTCCTTTAGGTGAAAAGTTGGGAAACTTTGTTTTCCTTTTCAGTTCTCCTGTTAAAATATACCTTTCAGATGATGCCAGAGAAAAAATGGGTTTTTACAGATACAGCAATTAATATTCCGTTCTGTGTAAAACAGAGGGATGGTGCTTGAACTCTCCAGTCCTCTGAGTTCTTAAATCTTATTCTTTTGAGTCATTAAAAGCAAATTACAGTTCTCTCTTGAATGGTAAAGGCTTTATTGTCCCAGGATATTTTTAATGAAATATTTATTAAGCCCATGTAATATGTTTTATTTAAAGAAGATCTTTTGTTAAGGTTTTATTTATTAGAGAAGGAGAAAGGGAAGGAAGGAGAGGGTACGCACCTGTGAAGAGGAGGAATCAGAGGGAGACAGTCTTAAGCAGACTCCACATTGAGTATGGAGCCCACTTCAGGCTCGATCACCTGACCCTGAGATCATGGCCTGAGCCAAAACCAAGGGTTGGCTGCTCAACTGACTGAGCCACCCAGGTGCCCCCACACTTACCATGTTTTATGCACTTTGGTAACAGTAGTAAACAAGATAAAAATTTCCTGTTCTTATGAGGCTTATATTCTAGTGGGACAAAGTAGACAGTAAACAAGTAAATAGATAAATAATTTCTGATGGAATCCTACAAAGAAAACAGTCAATGAGATCATGTGTCTTGGGTAAGCGGAAAGGCGGCCAGTGTGGATATATTCAGTTATTGAAACTGTAGGTCAGCATATTAAGTAATCCAGTCAGTAGGCATCATTTTGGTATGCTCTGTTATACAGAAGGTCTTTATTAGAGTAGAATTATAAAGACTTTAGGCTAAAGCAGTTTTTCTTGGATTATATACAAGTACCAAAAGGCTGAGGTTATGCCAACGTTCATCCATAATTTCACCCCAGATTATGTGTTGAGGTGACTTTCCATCTATTACAATAAACTAGAGAAACTTTTTGAAAAATTTACTTTGAATATGGTTCAAATACTTCTAAAAAGTGTTTTTTGGCCCAGCTCTCAAGCCTTGCTTTTGAGTTTCGTGACCCTGGAAAGTAGCTGGGTTGTAAAGTAATAAAAGCTGGTAGGAGTGCCTGGGTGGCTCAGTCATTGAGCATCTGCCTTCAACTCAGGTCATGATCCCAGGGTCCTGGGATCAAGTCCCACATCAGGCTCCCAGCTCCGTGGGGAGTCTTCTCCCTCTGACCTTCTCCCCTCTCATGCTTTCTCTCACTCTCTGTTTCTCTCAAATAAATAAATCTTAAAAAAAAAAAAAAAGCTGGTAATATGGTGATTTTACAGTTTATATTTGTGCTCATGTATTTTGTTCAACTACTTTTTTCCTTAGATACGATGAAATGAGTATCCTGTTCACAGTTTTGATTACTGAAGCTACTTTGGAGAATGGGTTAATACATCTGAGAAGTAGAGATACCACAATGAAGGAAATGATGCATATATCCAAAGTAAAAGATTTTTTAATCAAATATATATCATCAGCTAAGAATGTATAGATTTTAATATTTGTGTAATAAATACTCTCCTAATTTGATTGTCTTATATTAAATTTGTTTTAGCCTCTTTACTCTTAAGAAGTGAACATTTTTGGTGCTTTTTTAAATTCAGTTTTTATTACATTTCTTAATGGATTCCATTCTGTCAGAAATACGTTTAGCTACAAGAAACAAAAATCCCAGTATATTGGATTAAGCAAATTCTATTTTGTTTTTCTTATAAGAAGAAGTCTGGAGGGTGGGGTGTAGACAGTGCAGAGCCAGGATGATTGTTTCCTCTATAGTTAGGGACCCAGGCTCTTGATACCTTTCTGTTCTACCATGTTGGGTGTGTTGGCTTTTTTTTTTTTTTTTTTTTATACTTGCTGCTTTGTGTTCACAAGGTGACTACTGTATTTCTAGCCTTCTTGTTCACATTCTAGTTAGGAAGAAAGTTGAAGAGACAAGAGCTAACTGGCCAAAAATCTTCCCTTTTTAACTGGGAAAGTAAAAGCTTTCATAGTCATCCTAATCAGAAGATTCGTTTACATTCCACTGGTTAGAACTGGGTCATCTGGTTATCCCTAGGCCAGTCATTGCCGGAGGGAATGAGAGTATCATGATTTATTTGGATCAAACACAACTCATGCCTTAGGGCTTTGGTGTAGTGTCTTACCCTTTCTGAAATGGGTTTTATTATCAGGAAGGATGGAGTCTTTATAGAATCTGCCACATATATGCTGTCAATACTGAAGATTAACCTAAAACTATAACTTTAAAAAGTCAGAACATTATTTTTTGAAAAGCAAGATAAAATAAATGTTAGATGGCATTGTTACAGTGTATTTTGTGTCTAGTTCTAATAGGGGTATTTAAAAGAAATCTTTGAACTTTTATGTGCTGCTATGTTTGTGTTAATTATACTGTCATTACTCACCTGACAAAAATTCCAAACACACGAGGAATCGTGTAATTAACACCAAGTGCTATCACCCAGCACCTGTAACCTTCAACCTGTGAACATCTTGCCTCATCCACTCAACAACCATCCTTCCATATCAGCTTGAAGCAGATTGCAGTTCTCATTTCATTTGTAAGTATTTTAGTTAAGTGTCTTTTGTTAATCATTATCACACCTAAAAAAATTAACACTAGATGATGTTAAGAAATTATTGACAATTTCTTTGGATGTGTGATAATGGTACTTTGGCTTTTTTTTTTTTTTAAATGTCCTTATCTGAAAGAGGCACATACTTAAATATTTTTGAGTTAAATTTTATGATATCTGAGATTTGCCTAAAGATTCTCCAGTTTAAAAAAAGTGGTGGAATACAAATAAAAAACAATAGTATCTCTAAATTGTTGAAGCTGGGTGATGGGTACACAAGGGTTCATTGTATTGCCTTTTTATTTTTGTGCATGTTTGAGAATTTCATAATAAATGTTTTCATAATAAAAAGTTTTTAAAAACCAGTTCTTTAATATCAGATGTCTGCTTGGTTTTCAGTTGTCTCATAATTTCATAAAATTGGTTAAAGTTGATTGTTAGGTCTTTTAGTCTCTCTTTTTTTTTTAAGAAATTTGGCTGCTTATTTTTGGGGTTTGTCACTGTTTGGATTTTGCTTAGTGTACCCCCCATGATAGTTTAACCTGTTCCTCTTTCTGTGTAATTACCTATGGATTTGGAAGTTGAATCCAAAGGCTTAATCAGTTTTGAGTTTAATTTTGTGGGACAAGATTTTCCCTGGGTTTGCTCTCCCATCAGGAGGCAGTCATATCTGGGTGGTTTCTCTTTTGGGGATGCTAGCAGTCACTGATCAGTGCTTAGTTAGGTCAGTCAGTTCATTAGAGGTGACAAGACAGTGATATTCTGATTTTCTTCTTTCATTAGCTAGAATATTTCTTTCTTTTCTTTCTTTCTTTTTTTAATATTTTATTTGTTTATTTTGACAGAGGGAAACACAGCCAGAAAGGGAACACAGCAAGGGGAATGAAAGAGGGAGAAGCAGGCTTCCCACTGAGCAGGGAGCCCGATGCGGGACTCCATCCGGGATCTCCAGGATCATGACCTGAGCCGAAGGCAGTCGCTTAACCAACTGAGCCACCCAGGCGCCCCTAGCTAGAATATTTCTAAGGAAAACAATCTATTACTCACAAGTATGAGAGAGCTAGGATAAATGTGGATTTGTCGCCTTTAAAGTTCTCTTTGATGTTCAAATTGTCCTATCTTTGGCCAGTGGCAGCCTCTTCAAGTTGGCCTGGAGTCTTTTTGACACAGTGTTAGTAGTTTTTAATAGCTTTCTTTGTATCAGAGTGCGTATTTCAGAGTTTCTCTAAAAAGCCCTGATTCCTTTTAATGGAAAGTGGTATTTGGAGGCTGTATTGGCTCCTGGGGATGCTCACTGTTAGAAGGTGGTCTTTGTTTCTAGGCCTTTTTAGTGATTAGTGCTAGCAAATATGGAAGTGTGTGTGTGTGTGTTTCCCCCTGAGTTAAAGAAGTCATGATTCACACCAATACTTTATATTTCAGTTCAGCGCTGCAGTGTATGTGTGTGTTAATCAGCTTTTTCGAGATGAAATTTATATTCTGTAAGCTTCCTTATTTTAAATGTACAAATAATGAGTGTTGACAAATGTATAACCACCACCACAATGACAATATAGAACATTGCCATCACCCCAAAAATGTCCCCTCATGCCTTTTAGTGCTGCAGTTTTTACTTAACCTCTTTTATCATACATTTATATCTCTTCCCATTGCAAAATCCCAAGTTCTCAAGAATACTGAGGGGCCCGGGGCGCCTGGGTAGCTCAGTCCGTTAAGCTTCTGCCTTCAGCTCAGGTCATGATCCCAGGGTCCTGGGATTGAGCCCCACATCAGGCTCTCTGCTCAGTGGGGAGCCTGCATCTCCCTCTGCCTGTCCCCTGCTTGCTCTCTCTTTCACTATCGATCTCCCTCTCTCTCAAATAAAGTCTTTAAAAAAAGAAAAAAGAATACGGAGGGTGATAATAAAATTAAAAAGCCATGCTCCACAACTGCTCATTTGCTTGATCTTGCTTTAATCATAGTAGTCTCAGAATTGCCATACCAATATGACCACCATATGTCTACTTAAAAGTTTAAATTCCAGGGGTGCCTGGGTAGCTCAGTCAGATAAGCAGCCCGCTCCTGATTTCAGCTCAGGTCATGATCTCAAGGTCATGAGTTCGAGCCCTGTATCAGGCTCTGTGTTCAGCAGGGAGTCTGCTTGTCCCTCTCCCTCTGCTCTTCCCTCCTTCCCTGCTCACAGGCTCTCATTCACTTGCTTTGCTTGCTCTCTCCAAAATCTTTAAATTTTTTTTTTTAGATTTATTTATTTATTCATTTGACAGAGAGAAACACAGCGAGAGAGGGTACACAAACAGGGGGAGTGAGAGAGGGAGAAGCAGGCTTCCCGTGAAGCAGGGAGCCCGATGTGGGGCTCGATCCCAGTCTCCAGGACCATGACCTGAGCCGAAGGTAGTCGCCCAACCAACTGAGCCACCCAGGCGCCCCCAAAATAAAATCTTTGAAAAAAAGTTTAAATATCATTTTGCAGTTTGGGGTTTAGTACTTAAAATTTTAAAACATTTTTCTAAAGAAAATCTCAGTATCTCAGTCCTGCCCACAGTTACCTTTATTTAGGTACCGTGTCCTCTTGGGGCCTCAGCCTTCATGAGAAGGTCGTACTCCTGGTCTGACTGCTGAGGCAACCGCACTAACTGGCAACACAGAATGTGTCCTTGGCAAGTGAGGTAATACTTTACCGAGGCTTATCCAGATTAGAGGTATCCAGCTGGACTTCTACATCAGAATCTCCTCTAGAGATTTTTTTTTTAAGATGTATTTATTTAAGGGGCGCCTGGGTGGCTCAGTTAGTTAAGCGACTGCCTTCGGCTCAGGTCATGATCCCGGAGACCCGGGATCGAGCCCCACATCGGGCTCCCTGCTCGGCAGGAGGCCTGCTTCTCCCTCTCTCACTCCCCCTGCTTGTGTTCCCTCTCTGGCTGTGTTTCTCTCTGTCAAATAAAATCTTTAAAAAAAAATTAAAAATTAAAAAAAAATTTTAAAAAAAAAGATGTATTTATTTAAGAGAGAGAGTTGTAGGTACCAGAACAGGACGATGTGCTCAGTCGTGGCTGCGATCGTGTGCTTTACCTAGGTGGCCAGGGAGCTCAGAGGATGTGGCCTTCACATTGAGGCTGAATGATACAAAGGAACCAGGTGTGTGAAGATCTGGGGCAGAGCATCCTGGATAGAGGGACTAAGAAGGGCCAAGACCCTCAGGAGGAAAAGGTGTGGAGTGACCAAGGAGTAGAAAGCAGGGTAGGGGGCCTGGAGTTGGTGAGCAGAGGGGAGATGAGTAGAAGATGAGGTCAGAGAGGTGGTCGGGACCCACATCACTTAGAGCCGTTGTGGCCACAGCAAGTCTTCGGGGAAGCTGCTGGAGCAGGAGGGGATGGTTAAGTAGAGAAGGGCCATACTGTTATTTTGAAAATGTTACTGTGGGAGTGGGATACAGAGGACAAGAACGGAAGCAGGGAGACCCGTTAAGGAGCTCTGACAGGTGAAGGCGGCCAGGCCAAGACAGGTCCCTGTACCCTTCTCAGATCTAGCAAGAGGAGTCCCTGCAGGGGCACCTGGGTGGCTCAGAGGGTTAAAGCCTCTGCCTTCGGCTCAGGTCATGATCCCAGGTTCCTGGGATCGAACCCCATATCGGGCTCTCTGCTCGGCAGGGAGCCTGCTTCCCCCTCTCTCTCTGCCTGCCTCTCTGCCTACCTGTGATCTGTCAAATAAATAAATAAATAAATATCCTTTAAAAATAAATAAATAAATAAATATCTAAAATCAAAAAATAAATAAATAAATAAATAAATATCTAAATAAAAAAAAAAGAGGAGTCCCTGCACTGCTCCCTGTCTTTGAGCATCCTGCTCTGGCCTTCTCCATCTGCATCCTTCCCCACAGGATGTTTGAGGGGCCAAGGAGGCATGCATGGAGATCACTGGAGTCCTTAGATCACTTAGTCCTTAGAAAGTCTAAGCTTTCTAACCTGTAAATCAGTTACAACCTCTGGTATGGTGTATCGGGGAAGGGTCGAGGACATAGTCCGGTCCTTTGAGGGTGGAAAGGAGAAAGGAGTAAACAATGAGCTTCAGTCATCACAGAACTGTTGATCATTCCTCTGGTTAGGTCTCCTTCACATCCTCCCTGAGAAGCATCACCGAGAGAAGGCGGTCTCTTCGGTTGTAGCGCACAGCCCTGGGGGCAGAAGGGGCGGCTGGTCCTCCCCACAAGGCTTTGTGCTACCACGTGTTACCCTACAGCTGCTGCCAGTTTTCTATTAGATTATTGGTGGCTTGGGTTCTTTGGGGTTTTCTTTGTTTTTTTGTTTTTTTTTTTTTAATTTTTAAGAGCTCATTATATATTATGGAACTTCAAACTTTATCTGAGATGTGGGTTCAAAATATTTCCCCTACTTATTCTTTTGGCTTAGCTTATGATTTTTAAACATAATTTTAAAATGAATCATCCAATTAAATTTAACAATCCCTTATGTCTTCTGAATTGTGAGTCATACCTAGAAAAGCCTTTGCCTCTTTTTTTAAGTTTTTACTTTTACAAGATTATTTTTATTTTTAAAGATTATTTTTTAAATTCCCTCCATTTTCTTCTAGCACTTCTATGACTTTATTTTGAGGTATTTTATTTAACATTTGACCTATCTAACTTTGTTTCATTGTAGAGAATGAAGTAGGGGGTTCAATATTTTTTTAATGTGACTCTTAAGTTTTTACAATATATTGAGTTATCCGTCTTTTCCCCACTGGTTTAAAATGCCATATTTTTCATATACTGAATTCCCACGTGTGTTTCGATTAATAACTAACCTTCTGACCTATTCCATTGTTCTGCTTGTTCAGCTATGTGCCAATACCACACTTGAAACATCATGGTAGCTTTATGTTTCCAAATCTTATACACGCATCCCTCTCCCTCTCCCCCAACTTGTGTCATTTTTCTTTTCTTTTTTTTTTTATTTATTTATGTTTTCTATATGCTTCTTAAATCCTACACCCTTTATCTCTAGTTACTTTTCTTCTTCAAGTACATCGTGTAGTTCTTTCAGTGAGAACGCGATTGGAAAAATCTTTTTCTCTGTCTTTGTCCTAAAATGCCTTTATTTCACTCTCGGTCTTGATTGAAATTTTGGTTCATGTAGAAGATATTTTGAGTGACTCTCTTAAACCTTATCATAACCCTCCTTCTATTTGTTGGGGTTGGAAACCTAAAAACATTGCAGTTCCCTTACTGCCGGGGAATGTATGGTGGTGAATATCTTCCAGTTAGATGTGCATGCCCGGGATCTGGAAAGTAGAAGGGAGGTGGTGATGGTCGCTGGCAAGCAGGTGTCTTGAGTGGCAGAGCTCCACATTCCGTGTCTGGCCTCCAGTTTCTGGGCTTGAGGCTGTGGTGGCAGCGGCGACAATAGTAACAGCAGCGGTAGCTCTCTGGTCTCCAGATTGTAAGAAAATCTACAGATGACTTTATTAAAGTTGAAGAGATTTTAGCGAGGTTGCTAAGGAGTACAAAATCAAACACAATAATATTGATTGTGTTTCTGTATATAACAACATGAAATAAGAACAACTTATCATAGCATCAAAGTATCAAGGGTGTAGGAATATAACAAAAGATGTGCAATGTTTATGCAGGAAATAATACTTTTGAGAATCAAAGAAGACATTGACAGTGAGATATTTGTAGTTTGGAACACTCACTATCCTAAAAATGTTAATTCTCCCCAAATTGAGCTATAAATTCAATGCAATATCAATCAATATCCCTATCATGCTTAGGTTTTTTTTTTTTCCTTTAAGAAAATAACGAGCCCGGGGTGCCTGGGTGGCTCAGTTGGTTAAGCGACTGCCTTCGGCTCAGGTCATGATCCTGGAGACCCGGGATTGAGTGCCACATTGGGCTCCCTGCTCGGCGGGAAGCCTGCTTCTCCCTCTCTCACTCCCCCTGCTTGTGTTCCCTCTCTGGCTGTGTTTCTCTCTGTCAAATAAATAAAAATCTTAAAAAAAAAAAAAAATAACGAGCTCACTTTTTTTTTTTTTAAGCTGACTCTAAAATTCAACTGGAAATGCAAAAGGTCAAGAATAGCTAAGACATTCTTAAAAAGAACAAGATGGGAAAAATCTGCTTTTCCAGTTATCAAAACTTAATGAAAAGAGTATGGTACTGACACAGGAGAGCTAAGTAAAACAATGAAACAGAGTGTAAAGCCCAGAAGGAAACCCACATGTATGTGGACATTTGATTTGTAACAAAGATGATACAGCAATTTAGTAGGAAAAGAACAGCTTTTCAGTGGGCAGTGCTAGAGCTGGTGATGTTCATTCGTGGGAGCGGGAAGAGAGAGGCATACCAATGACTCCGGGTGGTTGTAAGCCAAAATATGAAAGTAAACAAGAAAAACCTTTAGTAGATAGTAATAGAGGATAATACTTGTATGATCTCAGGCTGAGGAAACATGTCTTCACCTGGACACACATACACACACAAAAAATCATAAGGGAAGAGGTAGACAAATTAAGTTCTTAAAACTTCTTTTCATCAAAAGGCAACATTAAGACAGTGAAAAATTAAGCATTCGGAGTAGGAGAACAACTATTAAAAAATAAAAAGTCAAAGCACCTCCTAGAAAAACAGGCAAAGAGCCCCAAACAGGTATTTCATTAAAAAAGGAAAATCCAAATGATCTATAAATATAGGAAAATGTGTTCAACCTTATTAGTCTCAGGGAAAGGCAAATTAAAATCACAATGAGATATCACTCTATGCCCACGAGAATGGTTAAATTGAAATGACAGTGCCAGTGTTGGTAAAGATGTAGGGGATTGGAAACTCATTGCTCAAAGGAATGAAAAGGTGATAGGACCCCCCTGGGAGAATATTATGGCATCGTCTACTTAGATGGGGGATAAACCCCATGACCGGGTCATTTTATCCCTACACATAGTCAACATAGCTGCGTGTCCTTGGGAAGCAGCAGACATGTTCATAGCATAAGAGTGGTCATAGCTGCATAATTGTAATGGCCTTAGACTTCCAACAGCCCAAATGTCTGTCAGCTGAAGAACAGATACATTGAGGTGTACTCAAACAGTAGAATGCTGTTTAGTAATAAAGACCTAATTGCAACAAGGGTAAATCTCACAAGTACAATGTTGAGCAAAAGAAACCCAACACAAGAATATATGTGATATGATTCCATTTATATGAAATTCAAAAACAGGCAAAACTAAAGATGGTGTTCAGAAATGCATACTTGGCGGTAAAACTATAAAGAAAAGCAAAGAATTGATTTCTCTAAATGAGCAGTGAAGGCGGGGAGGTGAGTTTGTGAGTGGGAAGACCTGAACAATTCAGTCTGAAAGCCTGAACCTCTGTGTGGGAGGATGAGGTAGAATGGGAAGCCACAGGAAGTCGCAGCTGGGTGAGGAGGGAGTCGTGAGGACTACATGAGCCTTAGCACACAAAGCCCTTCAGAGCACCCGCGCCTTGGTATGTGCTGCATGCAGGGAAGTTACTATTGTCACAGAGGAATTCTTGGGAGATGGCATACCCACCATCTCTGTATCTTGCGTCACATCCCCTGGGCCTCATCTCCGATTCCAGGTGCCACTGAGACTTCGTTCACTTAGTGTTGACAGCGTTTTGCTACAGGTGCAGCACCCTGGGTGAGATGCCAGTGGAAGCCCATTTGGAATGTCCACATGTGCATTCTAGAAGTGGGGCAGGCATCACCTCTGGGGACAACGCCTAGCCAATCAGGGATGGAAGCCAATGGATAGGGTCCTCAAGCAGACAGTTCTGAGAGACATTTTCTTGTTCCTCAGAAGTTTCCAGTGGGATCAAGCCCCAGTTGCCCATAGAAGTGCCCAACTTAACCGTATGCCCTGGTACTGGCTTTTCCTCCAGTCCCTTACACTTGTTCCCTCGGGTCACCTCCCAGATAAACCACTTGCACCGAATCCTTATCTCAGGGACAGTCCAGGAAAAGACAGAGTATGGAAGGTCCTAGAAAGCAGCCCTGGGGAATGGAATTACTCCTTGGATGGATAGCAACAGGCAATGTTGTAAGGGGGTGGCAGGGAGGGTGATAACCCTTACACACCATAGCTTCACAATTACTTTATGATTATTAAGACCTTCCTCTGCAGTGGGGAAGGAGGCAGAGGTAGAAAGTGAAGCACTAGGCTATGCAATGGTTTTAGCACTTGAAAGGCATGGGGCAATGGTAATTATATGGATTGTGGAGTTGGTTGGCTTTTACTAACTGCTTTAAAAGCTTTGCAAGGAGAAAATGAGAGACTATTGATTCAAGGCATGCTGTGAAACCCAGAGGCGTTCCAGACTCAACACTTCAGAAGGTCTCAACTGGATCAAATCCAGTACCATTCTGGTCTAGAGCTTGCTAGCCCCTCCCCACCCCAGCGTGGACTTTTCCTCCTCTGTTTCGCTGCCCTGCTCCCTCACTCCTGCTGTCTGAGGTCACCCGCCTTATAGGCTACCTGCATCCAAGTCCTTGTCTCAGACTCTGCTTCCAGAGGGAAATCAAGACAGAATAAGCAGCCAATGGTGGCCAAGTTACCAAGTTTAAGGCCTCAAAGACTTAAAGATTTCTAAGGGCAGCCACCAATTATTAGGACTCAAAGTAAGCATCATATCTCAAATAACGAATCTTTTTTTTTTTTTGAGTTATCATAGGCCTGGCCCTGTTCTAAGCCCTTTACATTCATTACCTGAGTTAATTCTCATGGAAGCTCCATATTGTGGGTCTTGCTTGCCCCCTCCCTTTCTCTGTCCCCGCAAGTGAATAAAACTGATGTCTATAAGTTATCCAGAGTCACACTGTCTGACTCCAGAACCCTTACTTTCTTAGCCTCTATGACACTGATTCGCACCCCCTCCCCCCGCCGATAAAAATGTCAACAGAGAAAGGGCAGAAATTATGCTCATGAATGCTGCTTTATGGTAACAAAATCCTCAAATTAATCTGGACCTGTGTGCACAGTATCCCTTCCACCCTGGCGAGGCATTCCCACGGCCACTATTTCTGCTCATCTTTGCTAGGATTTAACTCCCAGCTCAACCACTACTAAGCTATGAGTCTCCTTGTAAAATCACTTGTGTAAAATCAAATTCGTAATATCACCCTTGCCGGATGCTAGACAGTTAGTGTCTAATAAGTGGTAGTTATGATTTTTCTAGTCAGAGGTCTACTGTTGGCAACAATTAAGACTGGCTTCAAGCAACCCCCAGAAGAAGAGCAGAGCAGAAAAATTTTGGCCAAGTTGTTTTGTTTGTCCAGAATCCTACAAATGCCTCTCGGCTTTTATTGGACTTTACTTACAATGCCTAGGATGAGAAACTTAAACCAGATATAATTTCGACCCACCCCTGTAGTGGTCTGAATGGTGGCTCTGCAAAAAGATTAGTCCGACCATGTCCTAACTCCTGCAACCCAAACATCACCTTATTTGAAAAAGCAGTCTTCCCAGGGGTGCCTGCATGGCTCACTTGGTTAAATGGCTGACTCTTGATTTCAGCTCAGGTCATGATTTCAAGGTCCTGGGATCAAGCCCTGTGTCAGGCTCTGCACTTAGAGAAGGCTGCTTGAGGACTCTCTCTCTCTCCCTCTGTCCCTTCCCCAGCTCTCTTTCTCTCTCTCTCTTATAAATAAATTGAAAGAGGGGCGCCTGGGTGGCTCAGTTGGTTAAGCGACTGCTTTCTGCTCAGGTCATGATCCTGGAGACCCGGGATCGAGCCCCACATCGGGCATCCTGCTCGGCAGGAAGCCTGCTTCTCCCTCTCTCAGTCCCTCTGCTTGTGTTCCCTCTCTCACTGTGTTTCTCTCTGTCAAATAAATAAATAAAATCTTAAAAATAAATAAATAAATTGAAAGAAAGAAAGAAGGGCACCTGAGTGGCTCAGTTGGTTAAGCGACTGCCTTCGGCTCAGGTCATGATCCCGGCATCCCTGGA